>JAPTHA010183100.1:0-12882 GCA_029814585.1 Gymnapogon annona | reverse complement strand
ACAGTGAAAATACTATATATCAGTGTAAACAGTACTATAAACAGTGAGAATACTATATATCAGTGTAAACAGTACTAGAACTGCTGCACATCTGTGCTTGAATGCAGTGTTTGGTGTCCGCAGACAGTTTGTCAGACGACCTCCATTCAAACCACAAGTACACTCTGAAGACTGTGAAGCATGGTGGTGCAAGTACTGTGATATTGAGCTGTTTCTCTTATGCATACCAGGGATCAGGGCTCAATGTGCTTATATCAAAATAAGAGGTCATGCCGCTTTATGCTGAAGAGGAAATGCCCTCGAAATCGGTGTTTCAACAAGACAAAGACCACAAACACACCAGTATGTGAGCAGCGTCTTGGTTCCAGACCAACAAAGAGAAGGTTATGTAGTGTCCAGCCCAATTCCCAGACCATAATCCAACAATTAAACTGTGGGGTGAAATCAAAAATGCTGTTTCTGAGGCAAATCTAGGAAATGCAGAGGAATTGTGGAAGTGAAATTTTTGAAATTGAAATTGTTTTCAATTCATCCTGGTCTGGAATACCTGTTTACAAGTGGCAAGACTTTGGTCGACTGGCACAGATGCAGCACAGAAGTGAAGGAGTATAAGAACAATGGTTATAGGACTCAGTATTAGTTTAGTGATTCACAGAAATGCTAAATCTTAACTTTTTTTTTTTGTTTACTGAGTAAATATTTGAGTTTGTAATGAAAAATGCAATGCTACATTTTTGAACAGCCAAATCTAATTTTTTCTTTAATTTTCTCTAAAGTAATTAACTTACTGAGACATTTTTTCTACATGTTTTGGTGTAAAACATAATGTGTAGTGTTTTGAATGAATGGAAATAAAAATAGGACAAGGAGTTTGAACTTTACTCACATTTTAAAAAAACACTGCCATCATTTTGAACACAACTGTGTGCGTGTGTGTGTGTGTGTGTGTGTGTGTGTGTAGCCAAGAAGATGCTTTGCAGGTCAGCACAGGTATTGAGGAAGATTGGTATCTAATACAATTGCATAAAAATATATCCTGTGAGCACTTCTCACCGGGGTGGGGACTCATTCAGTAAATGGCATTGATTAGTAAGCGTGCAGGATGTTTAGACATGTATTTGAGTCTTGATTTGACTGATGAACAGCCAGAAAAATTATTATAATACATTCCTCACGCTCAAATCTAACAACAAAAGAGCAAAACCAGCCTCTATTTGCAAGTTGTTCCCTAAAATGTCTCTGCACATATATCATACTGGACTTTATTTGACCCTTTTATGTGGTGTTATTCTTTAGACCACTTTTCTGTGTTTAATACTTAACTCCTGAGATGGTGTAAACAGTTCTGGTGACTGCACCTCAGAATAGAACAAAAACAGTCTGAGGTTCAGCTTTTGTATAGTTCAAATATCCATTACAGTTATATAAGGAAAACATCCCTGAATAATACATTAATGTCAGGAGACAAAAGTATCAGCAGTGCAAACAAGTGTTCCTTTGAGTCATAGAATAGACGATTTCATTATATGACCTAAACACAGCATTATAGACTGTGGTGGAAGTATTCATAGCCTCCACAGGAACTCACTCAGTGAATACTATGTGGTTCTGTGCAAGTGAGGGCTTGTACAGTTTCTACATTAGGAAACAAAGCAGTTTGCGAGTTAGCACTATACACACTGAGTACGTCCTGAAGATCATATTTGGGCCAACAATACTGAAACCAAAGTTTCTTTTTATCATATTAGATACGAATCTATGTCACTTGTCAGATTTTTGTCCATTATATGTTGTCATTGGTTCATCGAAGGGTTAATGTACAGTTAAATTTTTTCCAAGCAAACAAAAATCAGTACATAACTATAGTTAAAGTGAAATTATATGCGATTGGAAGTTGTGATTTGGCGCTATACAAATAAACTTTGATTTGATCTTGATAATAAAAACAGAAAAATCGAAGCAAGTTGATTTAGAATGAAAAAAGAAACCTTTACCATATGCAACAGCGTCAAGGTAGCGTTGGCTTTTAATGCACTGCTGCCCCCTGGTGGTCAATCACTGCAACAACAGGCCATTCATAGAAAAAATCGTTGCAATAAAAGATTTAGACACTAGATGGCAGAAAAGGTCAAATCATAAAATCTTAGTCCCTAAACCAAAAAGCATGACATGTCTTGTAAAAATGAGCTTGACAGGTCGATGATGCAAGAGAGCCTTCAAATTTCGCAGCTGTAGTCTCAGCAGCCGCTAGGGGCGGGGCTTCACGCTGGATGTCTAGGGATAAAGTATCATGTCAGTTTATTTATTTAACCTTTATTTTTCCAGGTTCTCATTTTCAATGACTAGATTAGATTAGATTAGATCCCTTTATTAGTCCCCTGCGGGGAAATTTCAAGTTACAGCAGCACATATAAGACAAGACACACACAGAGAGATACTGTAAATGTGAGTAAGACTTGAAGACGTAAATAAGAGTAAAACATAATAATAGAAATATATAAATAGAAATAAGAACAGATTGAGTGCAACAGCAAAGATCAACTACTATGAAGAACTAAGATGAGCTACTTGGTTAGTATCATATCAGTCACTAGAGCTGACGCTTAATGATCTACTCTAAAAAAGCACTTCTGAAAATATACAGCAGAGGTGTCAAACATGTGGCCCGGGGACCAAATGCAGCCTGATAAAGGTTCCAATCCGGCCCATGATATGAATTTGTGAAATGCAAAGATTACAAATATTATAGTTCAGGTTCCATGTACAGACTGGAAAAATATTATCCTAATAATATATAAGTACAACTACAGTTATTATCATAATAACATATAAATACTTGCACGTTTTTCTCTATGGAAATGTAAATATATTCATGTAAGTTCCTTGTATTTACAGTAAAACAAAGCATCATTTTGCAAAAAAGACATAAAGAACCTGAACAAATATAAACAACCTGAAATGTCTTAAGAGAAGAAAGAGTATTTTTAACAATACGGTGCCTGTGACCAAATGTTTTGTGTATTTGGAGATCCAGTGTGATCTGTAAGTTATGTAAACGTGATAAACTGAGGTGTAATATTGTTAAATTTACACTTATTTTTCTTAAATAGATTTGAGGTTGTTAATGATCTTCATTTTTTAATGGACAGGTTGTAGATGTAAACATTTCCATCATATATGGACAGTTTAGAGTTGCAATATCGATATGTAATACTGTCATTATTGTACTGACCCTGCACACTTCACACCAAATCTGGCTGAATTTGGTCCCTGAACTAAAATGAGTTTGACAACATCATATTTTAAACACTGTAAATACAATCGTGTAAACTGCACTCATGTATGCATCTGAAAAGCAACGATGGCAACGACGTCAGAGCATGAAAAATTAAAGAAATTTTGACTATTCGTACTGGTCTTTGAATGCATCATACTAAATAAATCGTGCTATATTTTAAAGAAAATCCTCCCCATTCCCAAACTTATGTGTCAAAACAAATTTCCTCCTTTATAGAACATCAGCTTTCAACGTCAGTTACTCGTCATTAAATTCCAATCGAATGACGTGTTATCTTGAAAGGTTACACCTGTCAAGTTAATTGCACCACATGCATCTCGCCCATTTCCTGAAATGAACCTGTTAGATCAGTGTTTCAGATCAAATCCCTCATATCTCAACAATTCTCCTACCTGCCTTTGTTGACATACAAATACAAAACAAATAACTACTTTTAAAGAGCAGCAACACATCCAAACCTGTCTCTATTCAATTGACTGTCGATAGTTAATGTCAATAGGTTCATTTAGACTACATGACTGTATCTGAAACACAAAAAAGCACCACATTTATTAAACTTTAGATACAAGATTACTCTTAGAAGGAAACCTGCATGACGATAGATGAAGTCGTATGATTAAAACTTTAACTAAGAAAACCTAGATCATGGGTATCAAGCATGAGTGGGATTAATTTCTAAAATGCAAAAATGACACCTAAGATATTTATAAAAATTATACTTCAGGTTCCATGTTCAGACTGAGAAAGATATGAATGTACTGTATAATAATATTGAATATATAATAATATAATAACCCACATAAAGCTACGGAAAGCCCTACTGAGAAATACCCCCAGGAGATCCCGAGAGGGGGGTGGAAGAGATCTCCAACCGGACAGATCCCAGGTTTTTGACCCTCGCAAACAAACTGACAAAGAGAAAGACTTGCATCTGCGGCAAGCTGTGGAAGAACCCGCATGGCCTGAAAATCCACCAGGCCAGAATGAAATGTTTGAAGAGGGAGAGCGAGGTGCTACGCACAGGTCTTACTGGACCTGGTGAGACACAGGAGGACCCTGGCCAGGAGGCAACCCACAGAGCCCAGACCCTCCACGTACCAGAGCCTCCCAACCCTAGCAGAGTAGTTTCTTTGCAGCGGGTTAAGTGGCCCCCAGCAAGCCAACAAACAGCATGGGCACATTTTGATGAAGATGTGTCCAACATCATCCAAGCCACAGCTAAAGGAGATGCCGATAGCAGACTCCAAGCAACAACAACCATCATAGTCAGCTATGGCCTGGAAAGATTTGGTCAGACTGAGAAAAGTAACACCAAGTCTACCCCCTTCACCCTGAACCGTAGAGCTACCATGATACAGCAACTGCATCAGGAGCTTCGCACCCTCAAGAAATAATTCAAGAGAGCCACTGAGGAGGAGAAACAATCATTAGCAGAGCTGCAGCACATTCTGCGGAGGAAGCTAATAACTCTCCGCAGAGCGGAGTGGCACAGGAGGCGGGGAAGAGAGAGAGCTCGGAAGTGGGCAGCCTTCATAGCCAATCCCTTCCGGTTTTCTAAACAGTTGCTTGGGGACAAGCGTAGCGGCCGGCTGGAGTGCTCAAGAGAGGAAGTGAACTGCTTCCTACAGGACACCATGAGCGACCATCAGAAGGCACAAGATCTAGGCCCCAATAAAGCGCTGATCTGCCCCACCAACAGCAGAGTTCAAGATGACAGAGCTCAGCCTGAAGGAGGTCAAGGAGGTCATCAAGGCAGCCCGCTCAACATCTGCCCCGGGCCCCAGTGGAGTACCCTACCTTGTCTACAAGCGCTGTCCGAAGCTTCTCCGGTACCTGTGGAAGATCTTGAAGGTGATCTGGTGGAGGCGGAGGGTGGCAAACCAGTGGAGGTGTGCAGAGGGAGTGTGGGTTCCCAAGGAAGAGGACTCAAAGAACATCGACCAGTTCAGGACAATCTCGCTGCTGTGCGTAGAAGGGAAGGTGTTTTTCAGCATCGTTTCCCAAAGACTGACCGAGTTTCTCCTCAAGAATAACTACATCGACACCTCAGTGCAGAAGGGTGGGATTCCTGGAGCCCCTGGCTGCCTAGAACACACTGGTGTGGTCACACAGGTCATTAGAGAGGCCCATGAAAACAAAGGTGACCTTACTGTGTTGTGGTTGGACCTGATGAACGCCTACGGGTCCATCCCACACAAACTAGTCGAGCTTGCACTACACCTCCACCATGTTCCTGGAAAGATCAAGGACCGGATCCTGGATTACTATGATAACTTCAGGATCAGGGTTACTTCTGGGTCAGTCACGTCAGACTGGCATCACCTTGAGAAAGGAATCATAACTGGGTGCACTATCTCTGTTATCCTCTTCTCATTGGCAATAAACATGGTGGTAAAAGCAGCTGAGGTAGAATGCAGAGGGTCGCTATCTAAATCAGGTGTTCGACAGCCCCCCATAAGAGCCTACATGGACAATCTGACCATCACTACAACATCAGTCCCAGGGAGCAGGTGGATCTTGCAGGGCCTGGAGAAATTAATAGCATGGGCCAGGATGAGGTTCAAGCCCACCAAATCAAGATCCATGGTGTTGAGGAAGGGCAAGGCAGTGGACAAATTCAGGTTCACTATCGCAGGAACTCCAATCCCTTCCATCTCGGAGCAACCAGTTAAGAGCTTGGGGAAGCTCTTTGACTCCAGCCTGAGGGACCATGCAGCAATCCGGAAGGCCAATGAAGAGCTAGGAGGGTGGCTCACCAAGGTTGACAAGTCTGGTCTGCCTGGTAGATTCAAAGCCTGGATCTACCAGCATGCCATTCTACCTAGAGTTCTATGGCCTCTCCTCGTGTATGCAGTCCCAATAACAACTGTGGAATCCCTTGAAAGGAGGATCAGCAGCTTCCTTCGGAAGTGGCTGGGCCTTCCCCGGAGCCTGAACAGCGCTGCATTATACGGGACAAGCAACATCTTGCGGCTACCCTTCAGTGGACTCACAGAAGAGTTTAAGGTAGCACGCACAAGAGAAGCCCTCCAATACAGGGATTCCAGGGACTGTAAGGTGTCAGCGGCTGGGATTGAAGTGAGGACAGGTAGGAAGTGGAAGGCAGAGAAGGCTGTGGAGGTGGCAGAGTCACGCCTCAGGCAGAAGGCACTGGTTGGGGTTGTGGCAACAGGAAGATCTGGCTTGGGTTTCTTCCCAAAGACCCAGGCTGGCCGGGCCCGGGGCAAGGAAAGACGCCATCTCCTCCAGGAAGAGGTCCGCGCAGGTGTGGAGGAAGAGCGAGTGGGTAGGGCAGTGGACTGACGAAGACTCAGACTCAGACTTATATAAGGAGGAAAATCAGGCAGGTGACCGACATTGGGGAAAATTACTGACCAGGAACATATGGGAGCAGGAACTGGGAGTGAAGCTAAAACACATGAGGAAAGACACATCAGACCAGACAGGAAGTGGAAAAGTAAAAGTAACCGGATGAACACAGACACAGCTTGACTACATAAGAATCTTAACAGAGTCATTTCTGTTTTCCCTAACGATGATAATTACTGAATCGTCACAGATGAAAATTACAGACTCAGATATCAGGGAGTCATTTCTAGATATTGTATGGATGATAATTACTGACTGAAATATGCATCAGACAGTCATTTCGGCGAAGACTTTCTTGGTATACCATAACTTTACCATTACATTACCTAACAATGTAAAAGATCAGACACACCTCAGCAACCAGATGAGAGAACCGAGACACTGTAGAAACCACACAGAGACACCTCACCAACCAGGTGAGAGAACTGAGACACTAACTACCACACGGAGACACCTCACCAACCAGGTGAGAGAACTGAGACACTGTAACTACCACACAGAGACATCTCACATACCAGGTGAGAGAACTGTGACACTGTAACATTGTGACACTTGCTGGCTATTCTAGAAAAGACTCTGGTAATCTGTTGGGCAGACAGGAATTCCTCGTACTTGAAGAGCTTGTTCCCGCTGGAATCCATGCCAACACACATCGCCTTGGAAACGCCATCCTGCTTCTGACCAGTCCTCTCTCCCGCCAAGAAAACTTCCAGCAGGTACCATCTCTGTTTATCGCTGAAGTGGACTCCTGCTTGGGTGACTTTCAGTGTCCATCCGAATCGTTTGACGCCAACGGACATGAACCCACAAAATGGCCGCCCTGGCCACTGTAAAAACATAAACGGAAATTACGTCTCCTTAACCTTTCCTTTGGGGTTAATTTCGTTCAGCTAATCTGCATCGGTTCCTCTGACGTTGCCTCCGGAACCTGAACATTATCGACTGACGACGGACCTCAGACTGGTAACGGAACCCCCGAGAGTTGGTCTCTATGCTGACATCTCATCTCTCTCTCTCGCCCTTGCTCTCTCTTTCTTTCTCTGAAACGATTATCAATCCTGATAGCTAGTACTATTAACGCTTCTAACGTCTCTGGTTCATCACAGGAAGCCAACTCGCCCTTTAATTCGGCCAATAGTGTTCTTAAAAACACACCCAACTCATGCTGTCCCCAACCACTTTCAACAACTACAATATGAAAATCGATTGAAAAGTCAGCTACGGACCTGGATCCCTGACTCAAAGAAAATAGCTGTTTCGCAGCCTCCTGCCCCTGCACCGGATGGTCGAAAATATGGCTCAATTCGGCTGTAAAAGCTGCATAACTCGCGAGATGTGGCGATTTCTGTTCCTAGATGGTCGTAGCCCACTTCACCACTCTACCTCGTAATAAATTAATCATATACACTATGCACGCTTGATCCGTCAGAAAACTAAGGGGTTGTTGACTAAAAATGAGGGAACAACGTAATATAAAACCCCGTGCTAACCCCAACTCCCCATCATATGGTTCAGGCAGGGGAACGTGAGGTTCCTTAGTAGTAGAAACGGGTTGACTAGACTGATTAGAAGGGCTCGGAACATTACTCACGCTCTCTGTAATGGACTTGGTGGCACCGGCTGGCTAGGGTGTAACGAGGGCGGTGTGTTCGGAAAGCTGCCGGCCAAGCGTCCGGAGACTAGTCATTATTTCCCGTAGCTGGTTCTCATGTTGACCTAAACGTTGTCCATGTAAAGAAACTGCCTTCCGGACTGCGTCACTTCCGGCTAGATCCATTATTGGTTGGGACGTTCTGTCACAGTTCTGTTACGTCAGAGAGGGAGGATCCAAAAGCCAGGAAGTACAAATAAAGACAATTTATTAATCTACGGTTTTTACAATATTAAACAGAAACTAAACCCATGTGAAAAAAGGAATAACAAAAGATGGTCGGAACCCGATGACAAAACAAATACTGGATAGAATCTTTTTCCCAGTTCAACAAAAATAAAATTCTTTATCTCAACAAAAGACAATCCACAGGAATAGGAAAAAGCATCCGTTACAACAAGTCCAAAAGAAAATACAAAATACAAACGTAGAGGGTCCACGGCGCTGGTGTGGGTGTGGGGCATCTGCGGGATGGCACACAGAAAATGCGAAGCAACGTTCCAACGACGCATTCAGGACCATTGTAGATGATTGCAGATCTGCCGCCGCTGGTGGAGTTCAACCCAGGTCATCAGAGGGAGTGGAAGTGGGAGTGGAGGGAGTGGCCCAGTAATGCATCACGCCCTGGTGGAGGTACCACCACTCGTGACCCCCACAACACACAACCATCTTGCACACTTAGTTCTGTTTTCCTCACCACATAAGGCTGGAACGCCGGGTCTGAGTGCTATGATGGCCAACCCTGTTGGATGAACTGCTGCACTCACGACAGCACTGGATCTCTGCGTGTCCACTGGCTCATTTCTTGGGCTGACACGAGTGTCACCTCCTCCATCATCAGGACCCTTTCCTCTCGCTCGCTCTTGGTGGAAGATTGAGGCAGCGGGAGTCTGTTCAGAGCGTCTGCATTACTGTGATGTTTCCCAGGCTTGTACACGATTTCGTACTCATAGGCTCTCAAGGTCACAGCCCATCGTTGGATACGAGGAGATGCCATTTGAGGTACCGCTTTCATCTCATTAAAGAGTGAAAGTAGGGGTTTGTGGTCTGTACAAATGACAAACTTCCTCCCATACAAGTACTTATTCCAAACATCACTGCCAGACCTTCTTTGTCCAGTTGGGAGTAGTTGGTTTCCGCCGCCGTCAGTGTTCTGGACATGAAGCCAATTGGTCGGTCTTGCCCATCTGGCATGCGATGTGATAACACCGCCCCTACCCTGTAAGGTGATGCATCACAGGACAAGGATCAGGTCTTTCTGGCTGTCATAATACACCAACACTTCTGACAACTGCATGAGTTGTTTAGACTCATTAAAGGCTCTCTCCTGCTCCTCATTCCAGTGTCACTTTGTCTCTTTCTGTAGCAGCTTGTGCAAAGGAGCTAACAATGTCGACAGGTTTGGTAAAAATCTGTTATAACAATAGAGAAGGCCTAAATAAGCTCTTAGCTCTGTGACATTGCTTGGTGCCGGAGATGTTGTACGGCCTTCACTTTATTTGGCAGCGGGTGGAGTCCTAGGGCATCCACGGTGTGTCCCAGGAACTCAGCCTCACGCTCCATGAAGGTACACTTGTTGCGCTTGAGTCGCAGACCTGCCTCTCGTAGTCGCCGTAGGACTTCATTCAGTGTCTCCAGGTGTTCGTGATCATGGTGCCCCATCAAAAGGATGTCATCTAAGTACAGCACCAGGTTTGGGATGCCTGCCACCAAGCATTCCATCAGTCTTTGAAATATAGCTGGACTGGAGGACACGCCAAAGGCCAGGCGATTGACCTGAAAGAGTCCTTTGTGCATGTTAATTGTGACGTATGGCTTTGAGGTGTAGTCGAGCGTGACTTGTTGGTAAGCATGACTAAGGTCGAGTTTAGTAAACTTCACCCCTCCCATCAGCTTTTCGAATAAGTCCTCCAATTTTGGCATTGGATACTGCTCCAGCTTGGAGACTAAGTTTACTGTTAGCTTGTAGTCTCCACAAATACGCACCGAGTATCAGGCTTTAACACAATTGGCGCTGCCCACTCGGAAAACTTGACTGGCTCAATTATGTCTTGTTTTGTGAGCCTCTCCAGTTCCACTTCTACTTTTTTTCTCATGGTCCTGGGCTTGTAAAACTTGGGTGCCACATCCTCTTTGACATATATCTTGGCTGGGGGGCCTGTCCAGATCACTAACTCCTCCTTGAATATCTCTTAATTCTGCTGCAGCACGTTCTGCAATGTTAGATGAGGCTGTTCCATCTTATTCACATGAACACAGTTAATATCTAACTCCCTGAGCCATGCGCGGCCTAGCAGGTTTGGTCCACTGCCTGCTACCACGACCACTGGTAAGTTCTTCACTGTATCTTTTTACCTTAAAGCTACCTCGGCTGTACCTAAGGTTGTGACTTTTTCACCTGTATATGTTTTCAGGGTTAATGAGCAGCTCTACAGTTCCTGTGCTTCTCCAGCAGACCACAATTTGCCAAATTCAGTCTTTGTCAGGATCTTAACACTACATCCTGTATCCACTTCCAGTTCAACAGTGTGTCCATTTATATCTAACTGTGTGGTAATGGGGTCAATGTTTGTCATTTCAGGTCTTTTAAATTGTGCATTGAAAACACTTCTTCCTCACTGGACTGTGAATCAGGGGACTCCTCTATGCGATGTGTATATTGTCATTTATCTGTCTTCGGAGTTGCTTTTTCTCTCCTTCCTCCCCCCTTTAGCAGCCGCTGCTGGTCGTGTGGAGGTGCTGACCTGCACATTTTCTTCACATGCCCCTTTTTTCCACATCCATGACACTTTTCATTCAGAAAACGACAATCCCGTGCCAAATGTTCACCCCCACACCTATAACAGGTCACTGGATCACTCTTGTTTTGCCCTTTTTGTTTTATAGTCACTTTATGCATAGTGCGCGGTGTCCCATTTCTGTTCACTGTTCCTTCCAATGCTTTTATTTGCAAGTCACGTACATCTCTGTTCGCTGCTTCGATGGATTGCACTAACTCCAATGCTTTGTCGAACGTAAGCCCCGTCTCAGCTAATAATCTTCTTTGCATGCGATCATCAGCAATGCCACACATAAGCCTATCACGTAGCATTTCTTTTAGCTTGTCTCCATAGTTGCAATCTTTGGCCAGCTCTCTTAACCCTGCCCCATATTCTGACATGGTCTCATTAGCCCCTCTTGTCCGTGAGTTAAACTTAAACCTCTGGACAATTTCACTGGGCTTTGGGTTGTAATGTGACTGGAGCAACGTAGTTAACTGCAAAAATGTTTTATCACCAGGTTTCTTTGGGCTTAGCAAGTTTCTCATCAAACTGTAAGTCTTGCTTCCAAATGAGCTCAATAGAATGGCCCGCTTACTTCCTGCGTCAGCAATCCCATTAGCCTCAAAAAAGTGCTCCAAAATCTCACAATACTCCTCCCACGTCTGTGTTTGACTGTCGAAAACATTCAGAGTGCCTACCACCGAGGTAGCCATCGCGATGGCCGGCTGCCGAGCGACTCCCGCGTCGTTCGCTCCACGAGCCGTTGCAGCTACTTCCAGCTCCTCGTGCTCCGGCATTCACCGAGAATCTGCATTTAAATAACTCTACAGCTGTCGTCAACACCAACAGCCTCCTCCGAGTTCGCCAGTTGTAATATCCTCTCTAAGGAAGGATACGCAGACACAGCTCGTGGGTCATCTGCTGTTTTTACTGAAACCGACACATTCAACCATACAGCGAGACCGGGGCCCAACAACTGCCCCGTAGTAGTAACAAATCTATCTCCCTCCACCAGCCTCTACTACAACCATGGAGATAGAGCTCTACCCAGTGGTCTACCTTGGCAACACAATCCAAAAAACTATACTTACCCAACAAACAAGGGACTCTATCCTGGATTATTCGTTTTCAGTAATAACTCAATATTCAAAATATGACTAAATTTTAATTTCAAAAAGGGAAAATCACAATTATTTATTGCAACTTTCACTTTGTCCTGCAACAAAAACCTAAAAAGCACCGAAACTTTGATTGCATTTTTTTTAAGGCTCATACAACATCAGCCATTTTACACCGCAACAATCTCAAAAAAGGCCTGCAAAATCTTGGACAGATTGTGTTGTGTTTGTTTTTCAGAACATATTTTTTTCTCTTCCCCATTTGCATGAGTTGGTAATGTACAGAACCATGTTTGAACCAGAGTTAATATGTTCAGTACTAAGCATCCCACAATAGACAAAAGAAAAGTGTTTTAGGAGCTACCACAGGTAAACTTATGCAAGGAGCATGAATAGTTAGTAGAACCAGAGGGAAGGGGACTAGAGTTGTTTGTGCTAACTATAGTCTGCAACACTAACCTCAAAGAGACAATAATGGAAAATTAGAAGCTGTAATTGATCAGTAAAATGTTTAATAGGTTCCTAGGTTGTTTATTCCAACATGGCTGCGCCCATGGGAGGCTGCGGCTCGTTGGGGCTCCTGGCACCCTCGAGCCAGGAGCACTTCAGCAGCTTCTTTTTTTTCCTACTTTTAAGTTTTTCTGCCCGACTCTTGTGGTCGTGTTAATTGGACTCTTGGACAAC
>JAPTHA010183030.1:0-12896 GCA_029814585.1 Gymnapogon annona | reverse complement strand
CACACACACACACACACACACACACACACACACACACACACACACACACACACACACACACACACACACACATTTTTTAACACAATTCACTCAGATATAGTTATCCATTTCACTGTCATCTATTAACAGCCATAATCTTATTCATAAACAGCTGTTTCACCTATGTAATACTTTCATCCAGCTTCCCATCTCCATCATCATTTAAAATAGAATGGAATAGAATGGAATGAAATAGAAGTTTATGAAAGGCAGTTTAGTAGATAGATAAATAAATCCATCCACATATTGCATGTCTGTATTGCATTTTGCTGCTCAAAGTAATAAAGACAACACAGAGCTGTCCAATAATGTACAATGATAGAAAATTGCCAGGGGTGTTAGAGGGTTAATGTCATTTGACAAGATTTTTCACCTTCATTTTTTTTCTTTTTAAAGGAAACCTTTTCTATGTTCAACCAGGACCGTATCATGAGTCCGAGAAATACTAAATGCAACATTTGCCCGAGGGTGTGTGCCGTTTTGATGCCTACACCAGATTTCATCAGTAGACTGGTGTTGGTGAGTCAGTCAAAGGTCAGGAGATGCACACTCTATGTATGTGAACTGAAGGGGAATTTTCCTGTCAGTTGGGAAGTAAAGCAAGGGGGTGGTTTGTGTCATATGATCTACTGACAGGAAGAATGAGTGGGTGTGCTCTGGTTTGAGGGTTGATGTGCATTTGGCGTAAATATGTTGAAAATATCCATTATTTGAATTCTCCTCCAGCTGTTCCTAATGGCTTAGATAATGCACATCTGTCATCTGGACCATATGTTTGTGTTCACTGCTGGTTTATAGAGCAACAGAGATGTCACCTAAAGGAACTTGGAAACGTCTCGACTGATGTGAAAGACAAAAACCAGTCTGGGTTTGTCTTCAGATGGGGGGGATCTCAGGGGAATTACGCTGTCTGAGTGTCCATTAGCGTGTGAGTCAGTTACCTGATGCCATTAGATCTTTAACCAGCTTTGCACGAAACTGACTTCAGTGAGTGTTGTTGAGGTTATATTGAAAGGTCAGTCATTCTTGTGAAACTCCAGTAGGACCATTATCCCGGAAAGAAAATTACCATAGTACCAAGATGTACCGGAACATTTTTTTAGGCACCCATTTGCTGTTGTTTTCACCGAGTCAAGTTTGTTTATGCGGATTAAGCAGTATAAACTGCAAAAAAAAAAAAAAAAAATGCATATACAATGCGGGGAATGCTTTAAAAATATTTATTTAACTGAAAGATGAATGATTATAATTTTTGCTTTTATTTTAGGTTGCAGTCGTTATTTATTTTGGAGTTAAAGACTTTATAACAAACTGTAATTGTCAACGTGAGATCTGAAACTGCTGACAAGAAAACACGCACACAATACTCCGCATAAGCATCTAGTGGAAACAACAACCTCAAAAAGGTGAAAACCCAGCTTTCAACTTGATGGTAGATATAATATAACAGGGCGACAGAGGCCGCGTTGCAAAACCTTGAAGTTGTTGCAACAGACAGACATTCAGGAGTTGTTCGCCCCACTTCCTCTTTCTACAGATGATACTATCAGACTCTTTTAGTGGAACTGGAGTTTCACAGGTCTGAAAGTGGTTGAGCTATTGATAAAAGTTGATTGATAAAAAGCAGATGCAGAAATGTATGCCTTTTAATACAGTGATGGTACACCTTAAAGTTAAAATTTACTCTTTACAATTAAAAGACAAATCACCTTATCATTTTTATTCCCTCCAACTAGTCACGGAATGTAGTGCATTTCTATTTTTGTCTAGATTTAATACCTGGGTCCTATTTTTACTGTTAATTTCTACTGACATCTGTGAAAACAGCATATATATATAGTAATCGAGCAAATTGTTATTTTATCTGTAATATCAGTGTGTAATTTCTGAAGGCTGCTATTTAAAAGGTTGCATTTTGGAACATTTAGGTGATCTAATTGCAGAAAGGGAAGAAAAAAATAGATCCAATGATATTTTACTGAAAGAGGTAGTTTTAGACAAATTAAGTTTGTATGCTCGTGTGTTTCAGTGGAAGAAAATACAACTGTGTCAATGATCATCATCGATATCATTATTATCAATCATTTGACCAGAACCTATAGGGAGCTCTTCATAGTGACACATACAACAGTACTACACGGATCAGCCGTAACACTGAGACCACTGACGGGCAGAGTGCTATCTATATGGATTATCTCATTATAATGGCACCTGTCAGAGGGTGAGATATGTTAGGAAGCAGGTTAGACCTCGAAGGTGATGTGTTAGTAACATGGAAAAGAGGAGAGATCTGAGCAACTTTAACAAAAGGAGAAATAATGAAAGCTAAATCACTCCCGATCTTGTTCTTTCCAAATCTAAAGTGGTGAATAGCGACCAAAAGTATCTAAACAATGACAACTGGTTCTCAGCCAATGGAGCATCTATGGCAGGGGTCGGCAACCCACAGCTCTGGAGCCACATGTGGCTCTTTAGTGCCTTCCTAGTGGCCGCTGGACCATTTTCAAAAATATATCAAAATGGAAAAAGATGGGGTGGGTATATATTTGATTTTAATATGGTTTCTGTAGGAGGACAAACATGATACAAACATTCTTAACGTTTTCCAATGTGGTAAAAATGTTTATGATGATGATTTCGTTGGGCTTTTTCCCTTCGGGGGTCGCCACAGCGAATCCAATTCACAGATTTGATTTGGCAGGAGTTTTTACGTCAGATGCCCTTCCTGACACAACCCACTGAATGCTCATCCCAGGAATCAAACCTTGGTCCCCTATGCACAAGCCCGGTGTCTTACCAACATTATTACCGCCTTTCCAACACTGTGTGGGTTCCACTGTTCCATTAAAGCAGCTCCGACCTGGACTCCTCCAGACCTCTGAAGGTGTGTGTGGCATCAGGACCAAAATGTCAGCATCAGAGGAACTGAGACCACTGACACATATTAGTAGGATTTTATTCACTTCTTAAGTGCTTCTATTATATGTCTCACTGTTAGTAGCGTCTTCCATTTCTAATAATACCATGAAAGTGTGTTCATGTCACATACAGAGTGTGACTCCTGTTTAATGACACATGCGCCATGTACTTTCCCTCATTGACATAAATGTTTTGTTTCAACGCACCTTCAAAGTAACTGATCACATTCTAATAAACCTTTCTTCATGGAGGTAATTTCAACAAAACCTACATTCACAGCAAAAACACAGTGAATTCTTACCTGCTGTTTGATGTTGTGGCGCGAAGATTCTGATCAAATATTTACACAGAACCTGTGACTCTTCAAATAGATACATTGCAATGCAATCTAGCATTCGAGATTATTTTTTTTGGCACGCAACGAACCTGTCACTCAGTGCAGTGTGTCAGAAAAAAAAAACTTAACACAATGCAGGATTTAACTAGAGCAGGGGTGTCAAACTCATTTCAGTCCGGGGGCCAAATTCATCCACATTAGGTCTAACGTGGGCCGGACCAGTCCGATAATAACAGAATTCATGTCAACTCCAAACTGTCCTCATATGATGTAAATGTTTACATGTATAAACTGTCCTTTAAAACAATGAATAACATCAACAACCTCAAAATTCTTAAGAAAAATAAGTGGAAATTTAATAATATTATTCCTCAGTATATAATTTATACTTGTAAAATTACAACTTACAGATCACAGTAGATGTACAAATACACAAAATGTTTAATAACAGGTGAAATATTGATAAAATTACAGACTTCTCTTTAGACATTTCAGGTTGTTATTATTTGTTCAGGTTATTTATGTTGCTTTTGTGAAATTACATGAAAAATGTACATTTCTACTAGGAAAAAATAGTAGTGGGCATTTATAGATTACTATGATAATATTTGTCCCAGTCTGTATGTGGAACCTGACCTATGATATTTAAAAGTATCAAAGGTGTAAATTTTGCATTTCAGAACTTCATCCCGTGGGCCGCATTGGAACCTTTGGTGGGCTGCATGTTTGACACCCCTGACCTGGAGTGTCTGCTCATATTTAGATGCTTCTTTTGAGACATCCAAAGTCAGGAACATGTTGCCAACCTAATGCACGTGGAATGGATTTAATAGGTGTGTTTTAGGTTTAAAGTTGAAATACACATGAAAGGTTGATTCACTGCGGCAGGGTTTCATAATTTGCCCAACAAATTATCTTCCCCTTTCCTTGTTACTATTTTAAAGTATTGTCGCTGAGAAACCTCACTAAACCAACACACGTAATGTTGGCCCGCTTCTTTTACACTGCATATCCCTCTTCAATGAAAAAAATGAGTTTTTTGGGTTATATTTTTTATGTTATATTTTAGACGATATTACAGTAACATTCATACCCTACAACACAACATTCCCAACCCACGATGACAGGATCAGAGACAATAGACAAAACAAAAAAAACGCATAAATAAATGAACCACGAGTCCCATAGACACATATGTTGACCTCTGACCTCCTACATGTCCTGCTCAGGTATATAGAGCTGAACCAATGTGGTGTGCTGGTAAATTGTCCATGTAGTTTAGAAATGGCTCCATATCTTGTAGAACATACTACTTCTTTTTTTCATCCAGTAGGTTATTTTCTCCAGGTTCACATAACTGTTGACTTCTTCATCCACATCTTTGTTGAAGGGGAACACGGTCTAATTTCCATTTTCTACCAATATATTTTTTAGTAATTGCCAACAGAATTTCTGTCAGTTTCTTAGCACACTTTAACAGTCTGAATGTAGTTAGATCCAGTCGTAGACAGACTTCAGGGTCCAGTGGTAATGTGAAGTTTCTAAAGATTTTTTAAAGATTGCTGTCCACAAACATACCTAGATATTTAAAACTTGTAGGAGACTATATAAAGGGAAACCTATGTTTAAAATTAAAGACAGACATCAGCAGTATCTCACTTTTATCAAGGTTTGCCTTATAACCTGAAAACAAACTGTATTTCCAGTACTTTCTGGAGATCAGAGAGTTCAGGGTTGGTCAGGAATAAAATAATATCATCTGCAAATAGTGAAATTTTATGTACACTAGCGCCAACCTTATATTATATTAGGGTTCTTTCCAGTGACCTCTTCCAGAAGTTCAATTGCCAGTGCAAAAAGGGTGGGGCTAACTGGATCCCCTTGTCTGTTGCCTGTATAAAGATGGAATGGGCCAAAAGTGACCCCATTTGAAACAACTCTGGCCTGAAGGGAAGTATACAGAGACTTAATCAGGTCGATAAATGCAGTGCCAAATCCAAATTCAAGACACTAAACAGATACAGCTATACAACCATATCAAAGATCTTTCAGCATATAGTGACATAGCCACACTTGGTAATTTATCTTTGTTGGCCAGATGTATTATGTGAAACAAGAGCCTTATTAGTTGACAGGCTATTTGTAACAAAACCTGTTTGATCAGGGTTAACCAAGATAAGCAGACATTGTTTTGTTTTCCTTTCTGAGGACTTCAGGTGCATCTTTCTGTTGAAGTATGTAGACTACACCCCTTTCAGTTTTTCCTTGTTTTATTTAATCCATTGCACATTTTACCACTGCTACATTTAACAAGAACCTCATTATAATGTTAATCCTTCATGAAAATCCTCTTAACCAATTAAAGATGCTAGCGTCAAAACATTCACACCAGGTACACGAATGAACATACACTTGACAGATGATTTTTGGATGGATTTCACAGATTTCAGATTTCTGATGATGATGATTTTTTTCAGCTTTTCCCTTCGCCACAGCGAATCCAATTCGCATATTTGACTTGGCAGGTGTTTTTACGTCAGATACCCTTCCTGACACAACCCACTGGACACTCATAACGGGAACTGAACACAGGGTCCTCTATCCATCAGCCCTTACCAACTGAGCTATCCAGCCGGAGATTTCAGATTTTTGATTTTTGAAAACACAAGTGATGAACAAGGACTGCTCACTGACTTACATAAATACGTGAATGCTTTAAAAAAAATGTAGGTATCAAATGTCATTTACTGTTATAAATAAAGTGTAGCTCAAACCAGGTCAAAGACTGTTAGTGGTGGATATAAAAAAGAATGAATCTCTCTTCCAGTGGCCAAGCCAAAAATACTCCCTTCCAGAGATATTCTTTGATGCAATCAAAGGTCCGATGTTACTCCCTACATTTTGAGTAAATAGTCTATTTTCGAGTCGCTGAGACTGTGGGAATGTGTTCCCTTAACGTATGTTCATGTTAAAAATACTAGTAAACATCAGATTAAGTTAAACGGGCCAAACCAAGGAATCTGCCTCCGCGGCCTGTTTGTTATTATCAGGATGGAATTGTTTGGTCCCTGTTGTCCGTTCACTCTACCTCGGATGCTTTTTGAAGAAAGACTTTTAGATCTGTATGCGTTTGAGGATTTGACCTGGGCTGCTGTCCAAACTAAAGCCTGAGTTTTGCACCGTTGGGTTGTTTTCACATTGTGATTGTGTGTAATCCATTGTGTCATCATGCAATTTGTCTAATCCGTTTTAATTTAAATGATTTTCATGTTGTGAATAGTGTACATCCTGCCACTCCTCAGCTCGTCATGACTGGACATCTGAAATGGTTTAATACCTATGAATCACAGCCACCCAATGCCAGCCAGCAGTCCAGCTCATGGAAAACAGTTATGACTGGACCGAGTCCACGAGGTATTTCAGTGACATGAAGAAAGATTTAATGTTACACATCTGGCCTTAACTAAAATGTGCGCTGGTCTATTGGATTGTTTTGTCTTGGAACGGAACCGCATATTTCCCACTTCAACAACAGCAGATGATCGCTGACGCCGTGATTCACTTATGGTCTGTTTGATGAGAGGGTGTTGTATTTCACCACAGGTGTCGGGCTGTTTTATGAGGTCATTTATCTCCTAACGCCGCAGCTCAGGTGGATCAGGAAACAAGAATCCCACTCTTCTTTCTGAACACATACTTATTATTCAATTATCACCAGATTACAGAGAACTGATAATTCCTCTTGAGTGACCTTATGTACCACAAAACTGACCCTAATGTCTGTGAAGCACAAATCCAATCAGGCCATTTATATATCACCCAGGGGTTTGTCTGATAGCATGTCACAGGAAGGGAGGAAACTTTGTTGACAGCTATCATTAGTAGTCACTAATCCGATGTGGACAAGAAGCTTTGTGTCTACATTTAGCCTTTTCAATTGAACCAACGGGACACAGACAGTGTGTATATATATCCTCCCATGATTTTGGCTCCTGCAGCTTTGAAACGCTCTCACGTGTGTGATCCTACAGTGGCTCTCAGCCCAGTTGAAGAACTCCACACCCGGGTGTGAGTACACTTCACACGACGCTGTGTGAACAATGAATGAGCTGATGGATAAGCCAATAACCGAGCATTAAATGATGTGTTTGTAGACTTGATAAATATGCGTATGAGAGAAATGATGGGAGTGTTTTCTGTGTGTGTTGGCAATACCTCCAAATTTGCAAATATTTAAACAAACTTCACCGATAAATCACACATCATTTATACAGTAATATGTCACATTTAGACACAAGCCCCCAGAAGGACAAAGCAAAATCTACTTCATCCACCCTCACTTTACTCTGCACTCATCCACATCACGGGCTTCTTTCATCCACAAATCATCTTTATAATACTATTTTAATAAACTTTGTAAAAGGGCTGAAATACTACGTGAAGATTAAAATATTTCTATTCCCAACAGTACTGAAGAGAAATAAATCTATGAAAAGAAGAGATCAGAGATATTCTGAAACTCAATGAATTATATCAAACACACAGAACAGTTTCCACTCAGGAAGCATCACCACAGAGACCACACAATGTATTCCAACATCAGACTTTCCACCAATGACGGAGGCAGATATTTGTCTATGGCATTATACTAAGTCTATCATAAATTTCATAATGCATATTATCAATTATCATAAATCTGTACGCTAGGGCCAGTGTTTGTCCAACGGAAGTGAAGGTACTGAAGACCTGAAAGATTTAAAAATAGAAACTTCCAAATGAGCAAAATAGCTTATTAAACATTGGTATTTGTCAAGAATTGTGCAATTAATACCTTCACAGGCGCCACTTTGATTGACATGAACCTGATGAATAACTCTTAGATTTGCGGAAAAGGCAAGAAACCTTCAAAGACCAGAATCTACAAACAAAACCTGTGCATCCCTCTCTGTGCAAACTACATAAACTAATATTTGTTGATGCAAACTAGTGAAGTGAAATACGGATAAATCCTATTACCTATAAGACACCTGATATATGACACCTGTAGTGCGTGTATATGACACCTACACTCACGTGGCCCCAAAGGAACCTACAGATGACAGTTAAGCCATCTGAATTAGGGTTTGTCTGAATATTTATGACTGACAGATTCATTCTTCGTCTCACATTGATGTGACCTGACTGGTATCACCTGAGAAACTTCCTCTCATGTACTGCATTTATGTACAGCTGAACATCAGTACATTAATACTGTTATCATCATAATGAAAGTCACCATAAGTTCAGTGGATCTAAAACCCATCCAGAACCTAGTGAAGATGACACTCCTGCACTATAATGAGATGCTGGAAGAGACTACACTGTTAATAACAATGCTGGCCATAGGTGATGGATCCCAAAGATACAGTATATTGGGAAAACTGGAGTGTGTGTATCTGTTAGCGTTCCAGGAGTTTCCAATATTTCTAAAAACGTAACTACTGCCAGACAATGAACTGGAAATCCTGCAGATGTGTCATGTCAGAGAAATATCAGATTTCTACCCAACTTCACACGCGGCTATTCTGAGCATCTACGAAGCATTTACTGGCTTCCACGTCAAAAGTTGAGAATGGGGACAAACCATGATATTTTATCATGACCGATTTCAGAGAACGTTGAACATGTGGTGAACAATTGGACTGGGAAGAGACTGGAACTGGGAAGAGAGCGATAACTCAAGGGACAGTAATCGAATAATAAAAGGCATCATACGTGCACATGGGAATATCCAAACAGGATATTGTTGATCGCTGTGGTGAAACGCTGACATACATTGGGAATAGTCAAAACCATGAAATATGTAAAAATTTGTATGTATTTTGCCAGCAGGTGATGTGGTTTGATTTGTTTGAACCACAAATTTCATGCAAATGATGCTACACAACTCAGTGGACACATGCTGAGGCAATTACCATATGATTTTTTGTTTTGTTTTGGATAACATAAATTGCTTCATCCATTAAAAATCACTATCCTTGCTCTTCTCATACTGTCCACTCAATAAAACCAAAGCATGTGTTCTTCAATCCACACCATTATCACATTCCAGGGGTTCAACATCCGACAGACTGCTGTCACTTGGAATATTTTCAATTTACTTAGGATTTCCATTAATTACCATAATAACAACTCATCTTCATCGGCCCATAAAACAACAGGTATGACAATAAAACATTACTGACAATAAATACCACCTTAAGTCTGTTATTTAGTTCACACCAATTTACAAACAAGACAAGTCAACACAGGCCGTGGTCTAAAACATCAGCCTGGATGATGCAAGAGTTAACAGGAGACAGAATGGCCCCCACACATGCACTCATGCCCCCGTGTCTGCGTGTGTTCTCATTAGCCTCAGGCATTGTATTAGTGTTTTGTCGACTGAATGGAGGATTCATTCATCTACCTATTAAAGTTTATTAAAACTAATTTCACTCATTTCCCAGTGGAACATTCCCGAGATTAATAAAGTTATATCTAAAAAGGAGGGAATCCTCATTGTTCAGTCCACAAAGACAAAATGCTGATTATTATCAGCAGAGAGTCATGTTTCCATAGAGAAACTTACATTATGCTGATAATCACATGGTCTTGTTGGGGTAAAACCTGCAGCACTTACAAAGAATAACAGTCGCCGAGATAAGACAGGGTTTACATTTTAATGTCTCTGTACATTTCTACATGTGTTCGAGGGCTGAGTTTGACAGCTCGCTCAATGGAACCCATCACAAAGCACGCAACCATCATTTCCACATTCCCCCCGTGGCGCAAAATGAAAATGAACGTGAAACGCCTGCTGTTGGAATTAGAGGGATAACAGCTGTGAGTCATCTTGGACATGTCTGGTTTTAGGTTTCCCCTCTTTGGTCATTCTGATTAATTCAGTCCGGAAGCCGTCCAATGAGATGTGTCTACGACGTAGTCATCATGTTGTCATTCCGCATACTTTGAATGGAGTCTGTGCTTGTTGAGGGATTTAAAGACCTAGTTGAAAATCAGAGTAATGTTGATTTAATCCTGTGCTTGTGGTTTCATCTCTTCTTTCATTTGATCTTTCACCGCCTTCGCTAAAATCCCACTGACTGAATAGGCTGATGATGGATCGTTTGCAGATAATCTCTTGGTTTAAAGGTTTTCACGACTTTGTTTTTTGAAGTTGTGTAAACGTGTGTTTTGGTGTCTGGGTGGTTTTCCTCTGTCCTTTCGTCACAAAACCAAGATTAATGAGCCGCTAAACTGACTCATGGAGACATGACGTTACTCGTACCCCCTTTTCTCCAAGGCATTGGAAGAGTTGTACTATTTATACTTTCCCTTTTCTGAATCACACTACACACTGTGCTTTTCCGAACAGCTCAAAACCATAGATGACAGAGAAAATAACCTACTGGATGAAAAATAGAAGTAGGATGTTCTACAAGATATGGAACCATTTATAAACTACATGGAAAATTTACCAGCACACCAAATTGGTTCAGCTCTATATACCCGAGCAGGACATGGAGGAGGTCAAAGGTCAACATGTGTCTATGGGACTCGTGGTTCATTTATTTATGCGTTTTTTTGTTTTGTGTTTTGTCTGTTGTCTCTGATCCTGTCATTGTGGGTTATGAATGTCGTCTTGTAGTGTATGATTGTAACTGCAATATTGTCTAATGATGGTTTCTTTCAGCTTTTTCCCTTCCAGGGTCGCCACAGTGAATCCAATTCACATAGAGGTGGTCCTCAGGTTATGTCCGTGTTCCGTTCCTACGTCGGCGATGGAACCCGAATTTCGCTCCAAGTCGAAATTAACCCTTTAATACACCCTAAATAACCCCTAAATGTCTGAATAAATAGCCAAATACTGTACATGTTTTATACTTTTTATTAATTCTATAACATAAATTAAAATAAAAAAGAAGTGCTGTACTGTACTTGCTATCACTGCTGGAGGAGGAGGAGGGGAGGCTGTGAGAGCAGGTGCAGGTTCTTCTGTAGACGTTGAAGGTACGGGTTCTACTTTGGTGTGAAAAAGGAGGGTGACAAAGCCGAGTATACCGGTAATTACGGAGCACAAACACAGACGCTGTATGCTACAGTGCAACAGTATGGGGCTGGTCACAAAATGGCGGACAAGACTCGGGCGCTGTAAAGTACGACTCGGGCGCCATAAAGTACACTCGAGCGTCGTAAAGTCGAAATGACCAAGGTTGAGTACGCCGTGACCCGGGGACCCGGTATTTGATTTAGTAGAGTTTGTTTTGGTTTTTTTTTTTTACATCGGATGCCCTTACTGACACAACCCACTGGACGCTCATCCCAGGAATCAAACCCAGGTCCCCTATGGACCAGCCCGGTGCCTTACCAACTGAGCTATCCAATATTGTCCAATGAAAAGTCAAAATGTTTTTTTTTTTAAAAAAGCTACTCGCGGTGGTTTAGCATTGTACTGATGTTGACACCATTACTCGTACCCACTTTTCTTTCAGGTATTGGAATGATTCTACTATGTATCCTTTCCTTTTTCTGAATCGCACCACACAATGTCCTTCTCTGATCAGCTCACAACCACAGACGACAGTTGTACGCCTTCAACACAGCTCCACTTCTAAAGTTACACTACACAGAGCGACTCACATTAGGATTCTTCCATTAATTGAGCGATTGGATGAAACTGAAGAGGAAATGAAGTTGGAGTTTTGATTTTCAGTAATCGGAGAAATTGAAAAAAATTGGACATCCACAACAAAGTAATACATAAACCTGTAAATGTTCGGGAAAATAATAAAAATAGGGAAGTGTGGGTACAGTGTTGGACGTTTTTCTAATTCTTCTCTTTCTTCAGAGTCAGTGATTTCAGTTGAGGATCCAAATATCAACCGTAGGTCAGTACTGGACCCAATACCAACAGCACACTGAGAAATGACAGAAATTATCAAAAGCAACGATGGCATTTCTACATTCACCTGCTGCTAGTCATCACTAATAACCCTCTGTGCACGTGGCCTCAAAATGACCCTTTAAGGATACCCAGCACCCTCTGTTCTTAACCCCCTCATCTCCAATATGTCCTGGGACTTGTCATAGACCTTTCTTTGCCTAGAACTACTCCCCACCTATGGAAGTGCTGCCAATGTGGTGTGTGTGTGTGTGAGGTGCAGGGTTGTGGGTGTGTGAGGGGGTGTGTCTGACGGTTTTGTTGTGAGTTGATGGTTTCACAGGTGGCGTGACTCCGGAGCAGCACCAGGATGTCATCAGCTCATCACTGGACAGGGGTTTTAAGGAGCAGCTCAAACCGTCTTCAGTGTGAGAGTGTTAACCGACGTACTGTACAGGCGGGAGATTCCTTATCTGTGAAGTATTTTGGTGAAATCGTGAACTGTTTAGAAGGTGAACTAACTCGTTTCTTGTTTGTATTTTTCAGTGCACTCCAGGAGCGCATCCCGCCACTGCCCGTCTGCACTCGCCTTGAGTTTCTTTATTTTTTATTTAATATTTTATTTTTATTTTCCATTAGACAACAACATTACATCACGCAACAATCATCAGGCCACGCCCCCCACCCAAATTGACAAGG
>JAPTHA010182989.1:0-12900 GCA_029814585.1 Gymnapogon annona | reverse complement strand
GTTTATCGATATCTCCTGTGTTCCTGTATCGAGTATCATAGTTCATAGCTCATAGTATCAAAGCTCTGAGGTGGAACATGTAACGGGCTTTACTTCCCCAAATTAATGAGTTGCACTTTTCCTTTACCTGGACCAGTGTTGAATCCACACAGAGCAGCAGTGACTGAGCATAAACCACTGTCCTTTTTACAAACAAATGTAGGTCACATGACTCCACTGTTTATTGACAGTCCATTCAGTTGTTTCAGGATAACGCAGCGCCTTTAGCTTTTCAATTTAGTCTCCAAACAGTCCTTTGTGAGCCTTAAAGTGCGAAGTTGATGCTATGGGGCTTTGACCGATCTAGTGTCGGTGTTACAAAGTTGTCCATTTTTGTGTGTGTAAATGTGGCTTTTATGAAAATCGTAGATTCATTGAAGACAGATGTCACAGCTGCACTGTCAACTCCTGTGCAAGTCCACTGGCATTATTGTGTGTGTACGTGTGTGTGTGTGTGTGTGTTGTATGCTTGGGAGGGGATGATTTGCTTCCATAAAGCCCTCGTGACCATCTGTCTGAACTGAGCTGGTGCCATGAATGAGGATGGGACAGAAAAATGCATACACCCACCTTTTCCCCGCTGGTCAGATTAGGTCTATTTCTTAACACTAACATGAAAAAATACATATATGCGCATCCAGGATCGCACCAGAAAACGAACTACACAGACTGATATCTATCCACTTATCCCATCTGTTCATGCCGCCTCCCCTTTTCTGGTGAAAGCTGAGAAGGATGTATTGACCTCTAAGCTTCCTGACATCACAGCTCAAGGATCACATCACATCTGCTGCGTCTTACAGCGTCACTATCAGACTGCACCGAGTTAGTGGACTATGCCTATGATTTAGCTGGGATCAGCATTTCCTGGAGATCAAGATAGATCCCATGTGGAAGTGACGCAGTGTACGTTAAGAGTGCACATGCATCATATACACATGTATGTATATATGTGTGTGTGTGTAAAAATAAATACACAGCCTGACCTCAATGTTCTCCTGCTGGACTGAACTCAGATACGCAGATAGTTCAGGTCCTTCCATTGGATAAATACTGCACTGACTTATATGTTACTGCAGCAACAGCTTCTGTAACTCTTTAGAATGGGGGGTGTCAAACGTACAGACCAACACACATTCCAATCCGGCTTTTAAAGTGCTGAATTTACCCTGAAAACATTGCCAGTTGGTTGGGTCAAACTCATTTGGGCCAGCTGTAGTATAGTTAATAGTAGAATAACCTAGAAATAGTAACTACACATTCTGAACTGCTAAAAAAAAATTACCAATATTGTACCTTTGTGTCATCTGTAATGCATAAATATAGAAATAAATTTAAGATGGTGATTTTTTTAAAAATAATTTGTTGTGAAAGGAATGTTTGCAAACGTTGACATTTGAACATTTTCTGAATTTAATTGTACTTTGAAAAATTCTACTTTTGTATTATTTGACTGGTCTGGGCCACTGGAAGTCATATTGGGCTAAATGTGGCCCCTGAACTCACATAAGTCTGAGGCCCCTCTGACAGTTAGAGGAACCCACTGAGACCCGTGATGATCAGACAGAGACGCCTGTCAAGACGGAAGGGGATCTGTACAGGACTTGATCCATGTTTGGAAATATGTGACCAGGAGACATAAAAACACATGAATGGGTTTACACAGTCCCAGCAGTGAAAAGAGGACAATGAAGGAGAAGTCATTCATGTGTTCTCTGTAAGAAATGAGAAAGAGGAGGAGGAGGTAGGAAGAAGACGAGGAGGATAAAGGGAAGAGGAGGAAGAAGGGGAAAAAGACGAGGAAGAATAGGAACATGAGGACGAGTAGGGAGGAAGAAGAGGATAAACAGGATAAGGGGAGGAGGAGAAAAGAGGAGGTGTTGGAAGAAAAGGAGAAACAGGAGGAGGAGGAAGAAGGCAAGTGTGTTAACAGTAAAATGCTGAGACTGAAGGGCTCCATTATTGTTGCTAGGGCGTTCAAACCCGAGGAGTGGAGGCAGGGAGGACCCAGAATGTCCCATTATTACAGAGGGGGAGGGGCCATCGATCTGAAGAATACAGATAATCTAAGAGCAGACATAAATCATGGCTGCAGGGGAGAGAGGGGGAGAGGGAAGTGTGTTGCAGAGATCATTTGTAATGATCCACCACACTTTTACTAAACTGTAATCTCCTCCGCTTTGGATGAAACAATCTAATTCCTCGAAGTATTTGATGAGGATATTCGCATGCATGTATATGTATGTGTGTGTGGGAGGCTGATGTTGAAGAAAATCACACATGAACCCTGCAGACACCGACACATAGGCGGCAGTGCTTTAGATGGCATCTAACCACATTATTGTGTCTTTCCTCAGTAGAATGCAGAGGATAATTCATCTGATGAGCATTGAGTCTAGACGTCGCCTTGGAGCGTCTGCACGAGCCAAATACGGTCCCGAGGTGGAACACCGACTAAAGCGCATTAGTGGCTTCAGTCGAGGCTGTGTTTATTCTTATGTTTTTGTCTTGTGTTTTTGACCATAATTACCAAGGCAATGGAAATTAATGTTTGAAGATGTAAAACTGGCAGCATTCCCCTGATTAATTGGACTTGTTTTAATCACTAGTGAGCATTTCTACTGGGAGGAGTCTCCAACCCACTGACCTGGAAGCCCCTCTGTCACTGGTTCATTTTACAAATAAAGAAGTACAATGTGGACAAAAGTATGTGCACGGAGATTTAATTTAGGTGTTTCTTTTCTACAAAACAATAATGACAAATGTCAGTATATAGTTTTATATTGGGATAAATGTCCTCACATTGATTAGTTTGGTTTAAATGATCTTTGTTTCCAAAATGCCTCAGAGACGGTTTGGAGTTAACTTCTCTCAACATTGTTTTTAAATTTTTCTTACCAATTACCATGATTTCAAATGTTCAAGTTCGAAATTTCTAAAATATTTTTTGTTTTCTGACTATAAATAATAATTTTGTACCAAACTAACCATTTGCTTTCTTCGTATCCCACTGAAACAGAAAATTTCTATGGAAATACAGTGGTACCTCTACTGTATTTATGAAATTAACTGGTTCTGGAAGTAGTTTCGTAACCCCGTAAGTAGGTAATTCCGTAAGTAGAGACGTGTTTTCCATGTAAATGCCCTAATCCGTTCCAAGCCCCCCAAAAATTTAGACATACATTTTTTATAAATCCTAAAATTGCATCAAAACATGTAACAAATACATGTTAGTTAGACTACTGCACCACAAACATAAAATGAGAGTTGTACATAATGTAAAAAAGAATAAAGCAAAGAATAAAAATGATGTTCATTTACCTTTTAACTGCTATCTGACGTTTTGTAAAGCACCGATCCAGGGACGTTTGCTTTTGTTGGCTTTTAACAATCCTTCGAATATGTGCAAACATCATCATAGTGAGCCATAGCCCGACTAGTCAACACTTTTTCAGGGTGATTCATTTCAACACATTCCGAAACTTCATGGAACACTCGTTTTTTGAAAGACACGTTTTCCCGTCGAACATTTCGTGGTCCGACGGGAAAACGAAGAGGATGCTGGGATACACACATACACATAGATTTCCCTCCTAGTCAATGGGATGCCAGGAAGATGCTAGGCGATAGCCAATGGCAGAGCAGCTACAAGTATGTTTACGTTCTGTAAACTCCGGGAGCTGCGAGTAGCAGCGCGTACTGTATTTTTGCCTTTCGTATCCTGAAATTTCTTTCGTAACAAGAGGCAATATTTTCCCGTTGAGGCGTGTCGTAACCTGAAAATTCTGTATATAGAGATGTTCGTAAGTAGAGGTACCACTGTATTAATGTTTTTATCTCCAGTCATCGTGAACAGCTGTAGACATGAGTCCCAATACTTTTGTCCATATGGTTTAGAAATTTCCCCATATATTGGCCAGACATTGGTGTTGACCCTGATGAATGATGCACACTCTCATCAAATAATTTACCATTGTTATATTAAATGTTAATAAATTGTATGGTTGAATTCAAGGAATAGTATGATGAAGACCTGAAATACAGACATCATCATCAGAATAAAATCTCAGTGATTATACAAAATAATCGCCAGTTTACACAAGGTGCATGTTATTCAATTGTGTTTTCAACAATATTAGAGACATTTAAAAAATATACAAATGATGTAGTAATACTTGTGAAATATCACAGATGTATGTAATAGAACTAGATTGGATTTCCAAGTGTGGCAAGGATCAGACCCTCTGATGGGAGAGACTGGACCCTTTGGTGGGAGGGCTTGTATAATCATGTATTTCAGTTTGTTATATCAATATTAATTGGACTAATAACAGGACTAAAATAAATAAAAATTGATCAATATAATAAAAAAAATCTCTTCTACAATTATAATACGCTGATTCTTAAATCCTCCTGCTGAATGAACTAGTCCCTATAAATTTCCAAAATCTGATTTGGGTTGTGTTTCTTGTCCTCAGGTCAAAGATCGCACTGTGACTATAGATTAACCTGTCACATAAAGCCCACGCATCAGCAGTTTTTTCCCCTGTCTCTTGGACAAATCAGGCTGACAGGAGGTGACCGCCAGACAAAGGACACACACTGCCCATGTCCACACAGCAGAAAATACATAATTCATGTTTATATTTACAGGTGCACAGTAAACATGGCCTTTGACTTACACACTATGCAAACCAGGCTCATGCGTCGACCCCTATGTTGTCGCCACACACTCATAGGACGGTCACTTCCATCAGCTCTGGGGAATTTGGTTTGGATGTGGGCGTGAATGCACATACTGTTGACATGGCTTCAAAAACTACAGCATGAATCGCTATTCTCCTACATGTAGGGGTCCAAGGCCATCACTCTGGGATTCACATCAAGACAGAAATTGTATCCGTAAGCCATTATATTTAACCCTTAGATGCAGGAGTGCCTGGACCCTTTATTCAAATCAGTGTCTTTATAAGACACCTTTATCTTTTTTCAACACTTTTCATTGGTTAAATATTACTAAAAGCCACTGTGAAGACTGAATAGAATTGTTGTATGACAAAAAAAAAGACCAAAAGTGGATATATGCCTTGCCAGACAAATAGGACATAGTCAATCATTTGTAACAGTGACAGAACAATGTCAATGTGAGTGAGTCCATTGTTTTAACTCTAGCATGAGTCACAGGTTCAGATGTCATTCTGTTCTAAATGAAGCTAAAGTAAATATACATAAACTACCTGTAGTGGCTATCTTTGTTATTTAGTTTCTTTCTTAATTTCTTTCTTTCTATTAAGCACTTCAACAAATGAGCAGATGACAGACTGCTTTACGCGTTGAGTGTCTTGGCATCGGCACGACAGTAAAAGCACCGTGTGGCACCGTTGTCCACTCTTTTATTACCAACAGCAAAAACAGATTGCTAACATTCTTCTTCTACATTCCAAAAACCGCATACGAAAGCCTCACAGGTAAATGTCCAAACTCAAAATATTTAAAGAAATTTCACTAAATAGTCTCTAACATTTCTGAATGTTTCTTAATATCACTCTAATAACAAAATTACAAAATAAACTTAATTCTCAGTGAAATATATTTTACAACAGAAAATGGCGCTTACACTACCATTTCATAAAATCTATTACCGATCATTGAAAAATGCAAATGACGAGACGTCAGTAACAATAACTTTTCATTGCAAAGATAATTCAATAAAACAACCTCATTGGGTCATTTTGAACATCCAAGGGTTAAATATGTCTCCTCTACAACTATACAAATCACCTCTGCCGTATAGATTTTACTTATCGATACCAGGGCCTGAAATTGCTTATCCAGTCTTGTGATTTGTCATTAAAGAGTCAAGATGCAGAGAGAAAAAAATGCTCAGTGTTGCAGTTAATAGCACTTCTGTCGACACGTCATGTTGTCTGAGCCAATCAGAGCCTTTGTTGAGTATCGATTGAAGCACAATGTGAAGGCTACGGAGGGACGCCACAATGCATTATTAATGACCGCCTTCACTTCCCCAAAACAATGACTCACATAAATGCGCACACAGTCGTTAGCTTACAGCCTGGCTACCTCTTTTTATTCATTTATTTTTTTAATACTTTCAAAAACACTTGCTTTGTAAAATCCCGATGCTTGTATTAGGCACTAATGACAGCCAAGTTATTAACATTTGTAATAGTTTAAATGTCTTCAGGATAATGTATACAATAACGTAATGCTTTTTTTTAAATTTACAATTCATCTCGACAGTGCCATGAAAATGAGTCTGGTGAAGAAATACTGGATCCTGCAGTTCCTCATTTAACCTCTAGAGGCTCTAAAACGGACTTATATACCCACAGGTGAAAACTTAAAGCAGAGATAAACACATTTGTTGTCTAGTATAAAAAAATGGTTCCAGTGCTAATGGCAATCTTACAGCACTACAAGTGCATTTAAAAAAATTGTACTTACTTAATCTGTTATGTAATTAATTGCACATTTTTGTATTGTAGAAATCGTCTTGTATTTGTCTGTGTTTAGGTATTAGATATGTATAGGTAGGATTTTCTAACCTTGTGCTATCTTTTATTGTGACATCTTTAACATCTGATGACATACTTGAATTAATGTACAATGTATTTGTTAAATAAATCAATAAAATGAATAAAAGTAAAATAACTATTATTTTACCTCATCTCTTGTATTTGTGGTTTTGCTTAAGATCTGACACTAACAAAACCATGTTAAATTTTCACCTTTTGCCCAGTTTTCCTACTTTCAGGCCCCTACTTTCAGAATATTTCATCTTTTAGCCAAAAATACGACATGTACTACATGCACTACTGTATATATGATCAAGTTTCCTATCCAAGTAACTTCCTGCTCCTCTTGATAAATGAAGTAATGAATACTAAATGAGTTTATCTTTTTTTAATGTATTTTTAGATTATCTGACAGACTAAATCCTGCTTCCTCGACTGGAAGGAAACATCACTTCCTGTGTTCCACGGTGATGAATAACCCAGCAGCCCACTGCAGCACCTCCTCTGCACCATCAGCAGACATGAGAAATTGACAGAAAGAGTAAGAGCATGGACACAGGTGGGAAACAAACAGGCTCTAACCATATGGTGCCACTTTTATCCGTAGCCGACAAACTATCATTTATCATTAGCGGATATAACGCTGTGCAACTGGTCACCTGTGAAGCTGATGAGCACAGAGGAGAGGTTTGGGAGACGGTACCTGGAGAGGCGTAAAACAAATAGACAGTGGACTAAAGAAGGGAGGGTGGGGGTGGGGTAGGGTGAGGCGGCTGCTGCAATACTCTCACTTTATTTCCACTATAAACTGTTGCCCTTTACATACATCACCACTTTAAGCTGCAACTGCTGCTGCTGTATATGTACAGTCATGTACAGGTCATCACTGTGAGGTGGAAACCTTATAAGTCCATTTTTGGTCTTTTTTTTGGTCATAAAACTATTCTATTGGTCGGTCTTCACATTCCACTGATAGTTTTTGAAATACATGACAAGTGAAAAGTGTTGAAAATGAATGGTGACTACATCTCATAACTTATTTAGAATATACATCGTTTTTCGAGGTTCATGAAATAAAAGCGTTTTGGATATAAGAGGTTTCCACCTGACAGTGACCTTATTCAAAGGTTCATTTTATTACATTTTAGCACATTTTATAGTAGTTTTTATTTAGTTTTTATGCATTTTCTTTAATATTTGATCCTGTTTTCACCCTGCCAACACTGACACCTGGGTAATTGTATTGTGTTCAATCAATTATTATTATTATTATTATTATTTATTGACTGACAATAAAGCTGAGTCTGATTCAAAGATTCTTAATTGTTAGGTCATAAAATATTTACAGTAGCCCTGGTGGTGCATCAAGGAACCAAACAATCACATATGACTATTGTACACTGTTTAGAGACAAAAGGATGTCATATTCATATAATGTGCATTAGCTAATGAAGGTCATCCCTATGTATATTCATTAAGCAATAAATCGTTAGACTCATAGCATAATTGCCTAAGTTACACAGCATGTGGACATGTTGAATCCAGGTGTTTGTTTTCTAACAGGGGACCGGGATACAAAACAATAATGACTAGATTAGATATCCCTTTATTAGTCCCACTCGGGGAAAATTTTAGAGACTGAAATGATTATGACTAGTGTCCTAATATACTTTTATATTGAAATAACTATATTAATTGTTAATATTGATGGTTTTATCGTTTCCCTTAGGATCAGTTAAAGTATTCCGATGACATCTTAGAGCTGTAGCCAAGATGTTACCCAATATTCTTGTCCATATATTTTTGAAACATCAGTGTTTCCTCAAACTTTAATGGGAGATTGTTCTTCCTAAATGAGGTGTGATGAAAGTCGGCAGTTTTAGTTGAAAATGATTATTTACACTCAGAGCACAAAAATTTTTTTTTTTTTTTTAATTTAGTGATAGAACATTTAAAACCATAGTCACAATTATAGGTAAAAATATATATATATAAGTAGAATTGAGGCTGAGACAAATTCAGTTCAAAAAATCAAAGATAGCAATTGAAAACTAACACGTTGATATTTATCTCCGTATGAAATTAGATCCATTCTCTACAACAGATTTGTGTACATTGCAGTTGAGGACCCCTCCCCCCGCCCGAAGATCCCCCCATTTTCCTCGTTCTCACCCACTCCCTTCCCTCGCCTTACACCTTTTCCTTTTCCCTTCCCGTGCCTTTCTGTCATTCCGAGCCAAAATAAGCTCATCAGGTAGTGATGGGGTCTCCCCCAGAACAGAGCACGCTCCAGTCCGTCCCTTACCCACTCACACCCGACTCCAGCCTGACCAGAGGGTATTCTAATGGGCATGGGCCTCAATGAGACCCCGCAGCCATCCTCACACTTCATTAAACCACCGGTGTTACTTATTGGGGATCATTTCCAGTGAGGAGGCATCTCTAGTGTCGCATTCATTAAATTAGTCATTTTTGAGGACTTAGCAGAAGCTTTAGTGTGACCTACAATCAGTGAGAGAGGAAAGGCCACATAGGAACTGCAGTTCAGCAGCAGGTCGTCCCCGTTGACTTGTAGTATGCAGCAGACTTGGCTCGTTTTTCTGTGTTTTTAGATCAGATGTTTTATTTATTGATCCCACAGTCAAGGCAGCAACAGAATGCAGCACGAGAAAAGCTGTACATATGGATGGTGCAAAAACTATCCAAAATAATACTAGTAGCAAAAGCTTTACAGACTGTGTATATATTTACAACAGAGTGGAATTCCAGTGTGTGATGATGAGCAGATGTGAGTAATGAGGTGATGTGGATGGATACACTCTTGGATGCTCAGAGGAACTCTTCCTGAGGACCATAACCACCAAAAAATTACCAGAGGACGTTGTAAAATGTTGATCAGAGACTTTAACACCACCGTCCCTTTCACAGACAAACTGTGTCTTCTTGTAATATGCTCAAAAGAATTACTATGTACATCTAAGCACACTGGTTGGTTGGACTTTGACTCGTTCAGGTCAGGACAGATATTACACAGTATTTAAATCATTATTCTTGTCCCGGCTGAATAGCTTAGTTGGTAATGTGCACAGGAGGCCCAGGTTTGATTCAAGGGATGAGCATCCAGTGGGTTGTGTCAGGAAGGGCATCCGACGTAAAAACTCCTGCCAAATCAAATATAGGAATTCCAATTCGCTGTGGCGACCCCGGAACGGAAAAAGCCGAAAGAAATCAGCATCATTGTTATCACTGTTAGGATTATTATTATTATTATTATTATTATTATTATTAAAGCTCTGGAAAGCTTCTATAAATATCATGACTGATGGAAACACACAATCAGTTTGATTTTTGACAATGATGATTTCTTTCTGCTTTTTCCTTTCCGGGGTCACCACAGCAAATCCAATTCGCAAATGTGATTTTGGCAGGAGTTTTTACGTCGGATGCCCTTCCTGACACAACCCACTGGACGCTCATCTTGGGAATCGAACCCGGGTCCCCTATGCACCAGCCCGGTGCCTCACCAACTATCCAGCCGGGGGGTTGATTTTTGACAATAATGATCTATATTATTATTCGAATTCACTTATTATTATTATTTCTTTAACTATAATCCTATTAAAGCTTTTTTCTGTTGCCACTGTTATTAGGATATTTCCCCATTTATTTATATTGCATATTAAGTTAACTGACTTAGACTATAAGTTATAGACACAGACAATGTGAGGGTTTTTACTGTGTACCTGTTAACTGACTGAGCCTCTGGGGATGAACACATACATGACTTTTATTAGTTTTTATTAGTTATCCTAGTTATTAGTTAAGTCTTTTAGACATCTTAGTTATTAGTTAGTTATTAGTTATCACAGTTAACTAATGATAACGATGGCATGATAATACAAGAAATGGTTCTCGTCACACAAAGTGAACAAATAATTTGAGCCTAATTAATTATTTACAGCTCTCTTTCTGGATTTCCTCTCATATCAGTCTCAACTACATTTTCTCTTTTTCCTAGCGTCTGTCTCTTCAAAGAGGAAGTGTGTTTCATTAAGGCCAAAGCCAACTGTGGGGATATCACTACATTAACTGACTTGTTGACTTATTGATTTAAGCATAACCAATAATTGAAATTATTTCTATTCACATTTTTTTGGGGGGGAAAGAAAGTGTGGCTGCATCAACTTTAACCACATGGTTAAGTCTGTAGCAACAAATTCTTTTGAATCATAAAACAAAGTGTGCACGTTTCTGAGGAACATGGAACAATTAGACTGATTATGTCAAAGAATTTAATAATGAATAAATCACATTTAGTCAAAGAATCCAATTGTGTCATTACCAAAACAGTGGACCATAAGTGTAAACAAATAAACTGGAATGAACTTAAACAGATAATGAAACATTAGCTTTGTGTGGTTGATGCCAAAAAAAGAAAATTGAGATCAACTATTTTGGTCAGATACTCAAGTTTAGCCTCAGACACCTGTTTTAGTCCTGATACGTCATCATATTTTTGTCCGGATAGTGATGCACATGTTTACATATCTCACTATTTTTGGTGAAATGGGTACTTTCAGATGTTAACTAAAGTCACGAAAATTGGAACAAAACACTTGACGGTATCACAAACTGAAAAAATTGACCAAATTGTTCAATGAACACATTGAACACATTCATGTTATAGTGTCACACATAGACACTACTATTAGCAGATGGAATTAGTGTAATTGCATATTTTTAATCCAGTTTCTGATTAAACTGAGAATAATGTTGAGATATAATCAGGTTGTACTTTGTTCACACTTATCTTGAAGGTTATTCGATATTTAACATTTACTTTGAAAGTCAAATGTATTGGTCTGATTGATTACTAACTCAACAAATCAGTATGAATCAGAAAAACTGCATCAGTCAATCCCTCGTGAGAGGAACTACGTTTCGGAGACGCTGCAGGTGGGTTTATAGTATCAATAAATACACACTCAGTGTAACAAGTTCTCAAACTATTTCAACACACAATCATGCGAGGTGTCATGGCACACACACACACACACAACTAAGCGGCTGATGACGACGTCGGCAGTGCCCAGGTGTTGGTCCCTCTGGGTCCATTCCATTTGCATGGATGGAGTCATTAGCATTGTCCCGGGGCAGTGGTGCCTGACCCCCTCTAAACCATCCCAGCCCTGCGGCAATAATGGGAATGCGAAATTGCAACTGTGTGTGCAGTGGATTACTAAGCCAAAGGGCACAAAGTCACAGAGGAACACACAAAAAGGGGGTAATTAACCAGTTTCACCAACACCTGCTTTTTATATCAGCCACATGGTTTAGGTTAACGGGGGATAAATGGCCTGGAAGAATGTGTGGACCGTTGCACGTTTATGCGGTTGGTTCCCGTTCACGCCCAGACCCGGACTCCTGAGGAGAATGAAAAGCTTAAGATGACACTAATGTCGGATTGATTTTTACAATTAGAAGCTTTAGCGGAGGAAATGAGCCTTGCCAACACAGAGCGGACGGCACAAAGTGTATCAGCAGTTTCCCCCATGCAATCAATAGGGCCGCGATGCACCCCCCACTCCTTCCACCCACCATCAAGTGGAGCTCAGGCGGAGGAAGCAGAGGGGGGAAGGAGTGGAGGAGGGGTGGGAAAGAAATACGGGCAGAGGAAAGGAATGCCACAGAGAAGACCAGCATATTTGATGAGTTCCTTGTGCAGAGCTGACGACTGGCGACCCAGCATCGACTGGTTCCACCGCGACATAGCCGTTATCTGCCGCTTTTATCTGCACTACCAACACCTTTGGCCCGATGATGGCATCACTGGCACCCGTTCAGTCGTTTACACACTCTGCTGGCGTTTTAACCCTTTAGTAACCTTAACATTAACATATCTAGGAAACTGAATCAAGTCAACTGGACTGAGTTTTGTCTTGAAGACGTTCCACCCGTGATACAAGTGATTAGACTAGTCAGCTTTTTTTTAGGCTGACTAGTCAACTAGACTGGTCAGCCTAGTCCTGTATGAACTGATGAAGCCACTTGTATCACAGGCGAAACGTCTTCAAGACAAAACTCAGTCCAGTTGACCAATTCAGTTTCCTAAAGATGCCTTCATCCTGGATGAACGAGAATTTACACGGACAACATTAACATACTGTTTCCATAGAACTTGGCTAATCTCAACCTAACCTGAACCTAAAGGGTCACTGGTACTATATAGATGTTATCAGGCAGAAATTCCCATAATCTTTTATAATTCAGACATTTTATGCAAAAGTGCTTTGAACCTTTCCTCAGTGTTAGTTTTATAACAGAT
>JAPTHA010182929.1:0-12906 GCA_029814585.1 Gymnapogon annona | reverse complement strand
AACATTGATTTCCCCTTTCGAGGGTTTTTGAGTTACCATTGGATTAGTAATCTCCCGTTGGGAGCTCCTTATGTTGATTAATTTTTACTCTGCCTTCCCGTGTTTTTTCAACGGCGTTTTTTGTTCAGTTTCTCGGCAATAAGTTGTGTATGTCACAATAGACGAAAGGTCTGTGTGTACGGATAAATAAATTACCCTTTTGTTAAAACTTAAATCCTGCGTCTGGATTCTGGTCTTAGTAGAACCCTTACAATAATAAGTTGTGCCAAACAAACGACACAATGTAGTTATTATTTTCTTGAAGCCTCACTAGAATGTGTTAATACTCACGTTATTGAGAGAAACTGTTGATGTAAGAGCCAAGTTCACCACAAGAAAAATGTAGGTGCTTCCTCATCTCAGTATAACCTCACACTATTGTACAACAGCATCACAAGAAAGTTTTATACTGGGTGGAGAATCAACTACAACAAACTAAACAGGTTTACCAGATTGAAGTCGTGCATGCGGATGTACTTTTTGGTTGTGTAAATATAGGGGAAGGATCAAAACACAAGGAAAGGTTATGAAAAGAAAGGGTTTATTCCAAAGCACAGTGATACAACAAACAAAAGGAAGAGTGAAAAAAACACCCCTAGTGGATGCAGGTAACACCATACAGCCCTGTTTTTTTTTTTCCTTTTCATCCTTCTACTAATTTTTCTATAAAAGCAGTTTATGTACTTCAACCTTTAAACAACTATTTCAACTAAAATGTCAATAGTGATGAAAACTTGAAGAACTAATGAAACTATGTGAAACGTGATGTAATCGAAATACCTTGGGTCTTCAGTCGTTGATGGGGGTTCTGTAGTGGTTTGGGTTCTGTCACAGTGAATACATCAAAGTTATCCATCTGCTGTAAGTTGTTAATTCTAACAAATTCGACATATACCATAGATTAAAGGGTGTCATGTGGTCTCTCACCGTGTTAAACATGAGCCTGGATCCTGATCTGTAGGGGGATGTATAATATTTCCTGTCTTTGCAACTGGACAGTCATTCTTTTTTCATTTTTATTTTATATTTTTTTTATATTTTATTTCCATATTGCAGTGCATTTTGTTCCCCCAATGTTTGATGCTCCACACTAAGTTCACTCCATCTTATCAGTGGGTTCCAGGTGTGGGTGTCAGTAGGACAGCAATCAGCAGGGAGTTTGGACAAATATGAAGACTGAACTGCTTCAAACCCCCATCTGATCTCTTTTATAAGTTATTCAGAGGTAGTTAAAGGTTAAACTTAAGATGCTTATATGAGTTTATTTCCGCTTTTCTGCAAAAGCTGCAAAAAATTATTTTCATCTGCCATTTTAATTGTTTTTTCCCCCCTATTCATCTAGACCTAACCTCTTGCAAACCATTCAACCATTCAGTCAAGGTGGGGGTAACTCTGGACAAGTCGCCGATTCATCGCAAGACTAATTATTTACATGTTTTTAAGAACTTATTAAGAACTGCAAACCCTTTGGTTATTGGAGGACCTACTTTAGTGCCTGAGCCACTGCCGCTGTAAATAGTTTTTTTCACAATGAAGAACATTACAGGCCTTGGTGTATTATTCCTCCACTCGGCCAACCATGACAGAAGTCATTACCATAACCTCCACATAGTAGTTACAGGGGAAATGTGGACATATTTATTATAAACCTACCATGGAAGCTGAAGGTGAACACAGTGCTGCTTCCCTTGAGGAAGCTTCTGTACGTCAACTCAGGATAAAACATGAAAGAAGCTTGTCCAATCAGGGGCCTGACGTAGACGGTCTGATTGTTTTTATCTACAAACGAATCTCCACTTTCGCGAGGATTGTCCCAGAGTATTTCTCCTTTCGACAGAAATCACACAGAACACCGTTACATACATAATGTGGCAAGGGAATACCTATACACTGGAGATTTTTTTGCATTTCATGGATGATTTCTTCGTGTTTTCTGACCAGAATCGGTTGCGTTGTCTGGGTCAGCAGTGATACTTCTCTTCTTGGACATCTGCTGCTGGATATTTGACTGTCGATCTACCATAGTGAAGGTCACTTGTCTGTTATTGACCGGCACTCCAGGCGATCGTCGTTTTCACCAGACATCATTTGCACAAACACTCCGGCAGAGCTTCCCAAGAAGATGACCCCGGCTCTATAAGAATATCCTGAGGGGGAGTACTGTCTGTCCCACAAGATGTCGTTGTCCAGTGATATCCACCTCATCAGAAAACTCCTTGAGTCAGATGTTGAGCACATCTGACTGGTTCCCTCTGTGGAAATAGTAGAACTGCAGACGTTGGATGTGACAGTCTCTGTTGAGTGTCATCCTGACCGGACACTGTGCTGACGTGAATGAAGTATCCAGACTGTCCCCCTGGAATGTGATGAAGTCAGCGTGAGTGTGTTACAGCTCTGGATATGAGAGATGGTGGAATGGCATACAACAAACATCCCCAATCTTACCAGTTGCTTGACTGACTGAGGGGGGACCAGTGTGGTCAGAGTCAGGACCTCCAACAGCAAGAGTCAAAGAAAAAATCCAGAATGGTGGTTATTTTTGGTGTCTAAATGTTTACATTAAGTACAGGGGTGTTGTAGCTGTAGTTTAATCAGTGGCGTGCTACAAAGCTAACTTTTCATTTTCTTGTAATTTATTACTGTCATGAGTCAGAATCAAAGAAGCTCTATTGCAAAGGATTGAAAGGGAACATAGAACATTGTTTAACAAAAAAAAACCTATGCACATACACATACAGCTACAAGACAGAGCAAATTTTATATAAAACACACTACTAAAACCCTGTCTTCCTGCTGACCCCCCATGTTGTGCGAACAGGTTGATGGCCAATTTCACTTGTACTGTACTTGCACTGTGCTTGTGACAATAAAGGGTATTCTGATTCTGATTACTGTGAACTACTCCCAACAAACCCAAGAGAAACTACAATAAACATACCTAAACCTGAAAATCAGAACTAAACCTCTAACAAACCTCAACAAAGACAACCCAGCCAGAATCCAAATGAATTAAAGAATGTTCGACTTACAGCAGGCTGAAATTGATGTGAAGACATTTATGAGGCCACTCTGTTGGCTGGGCAGACAGTTCTTAAATAGCCGTTTGATTACATGCTCAGCCACAGACTCGCAGCATGGCCAGGGGTTACTGATCATTATCAAGAGGCGTGGCCCAGCCACAGCATGGGCTGGATGTAACTTATTACTATGTTAACTTACAGAGGAAATGAAGAAACTAGTAGTGATGGTGAAAACCTTCCTTTTAACAGGAGGAAACTTTTTGTTTTGGATCAATGGCATGAGGTGCAACTTTCAAATACAAATGGATTTTTGTAGATCAGTTGCCCAACAGATGTACCCCAAAGGACTGTTTGCTTGTGTGGTGGCCATCATGATGCAGAGAAGTGAGGGAAAAAAGTGGGAGGGTGAAGTAGTGAAACTGTGCCTGCCTGGAAGATGCCATCCTCCATGCCCACCGCATCCAAACCTAACCTACATTTCCACAGTGGCTATTGACAGACAACCATATCACTTCCCGAAACATCAGGCACAACATCATGATGAAGGTGTCAAACCACCTAAGGTGCCAATGTGCATGAACCAGAAAATCTTCTGCTCCAAATGTGGGAAGAAGGAAACCCACTGGGCCAACCTACCTTCTTTGGAACAAGGAAGAAGTGTTCTTCCAAGTGCATGTCCACCTGAAAGAAGGAGCGGGTCGTGCCAGATGCCTGCCAACCCCAGGCTATAAGCCCAGTTCATGTTCAGTATTTGACTAGATTAAAATAATATAAGTTAGAAAGGGTAGATAATTAAATGAAGACCAAAAGATGTAAAACCCATGTCAAGATGGCTGAATCCTCGGATAGGTATAGAGGGGAAAAATAAATAAATAAATAAAAGGGTGGGGGGGTAGATACAGACACCTAACAGTTTAACAGACAGTTAAGTTGCATAGATACCCCCCTAAACAAGGGTTTCATGACTGTTTTATTACCTAGATACTTATTGTCTGTATATATATGCACATAAACATACACATATACATGCCTACATATATACACATACAGATATGCACACTATACATACACATCTACACACACATATGCATGTGTACACACGCGCATGCATAAATACATGCACACACCTCATAGGCCAGTAAAGTGGAGTGAAATATAATAAAATAACAAGGGTAACTTAAGAAAAGAGTCCCAAGGGGGTAAAGAGTAGATAAGGCAATAAATGAAACAAAGGTAAATCAAAATAATAAATTGAAAGTTCAATAAGGACTGAGTAAATAAATTAAAATAAAGAAACTTTAAATAAATAGACAATGTTAAACGCGGTTTAACATGTTTAATGTGGTTTAGTCATTCAGACCATCTGGAAATCTGGTGTTCAGTTTTATAATCCATTTGTGTTCAAATTCTTTTCTTTGTTTGGTGGATCATATTGAATTGTGTTGTAAGTATGTAATTCTGAGATTTTTTATGTCATGACAAATAAAATGCTATGTGTGTTTCTGCCTCCTTTTTTTGGATTATGTTGTATCTGTGTTGATTCAATCTGGTTCGAATTGAGTTTCTCGTTTCCCCCACATACTTGATTCTACATTTTTTACATGTTATTAAATAAATGCAGTTTGTTATATTAGGAGTTGTGGTTCTCTTAATTTTGTATGTTTGCTGTGTCTTTTCATTCCTAATCCAGGTTTGATGGTGGAATTCTGTCACAGGGGCTTTTGGGTTCGAAGGGTTGAGCCCTGGCACTCTGCTTTGGACTAGCAAGTCTTTCAGGTTGTGATTTCTCCTATAAGCTGCAATGATTCTGTGTTTTTGCAGACAGTGTGTGTTCTGTAGGAATTTTTGGAAATTTTCTTTGATGCATTTGTTTAATTGGATGCTGGCTGTTGAAAAGGTTGAAATAAAGGGTATAAGTTTGTCCTGTTCTTTTGTTGGTATGTGTTTTTGGTTTTCCCTCAGGGATGTTTTTAGAGCATTCCTGTAAAATGACCTAGAATAACCTCTGGGGCCTAGAGCTTTGAATAGGATTCTGATTGCTTCAGTGAAATGTGATTCTTGTGTAAATCTAAATCTGATCAGTTGTGATTTCATTATCCCTCTAAAAGTGTGTTTTGGATGGTAACTGGACTTAAAGAGGAGTGCGTGTGACTCTGTTTCCTTAAAGAATACTTTACAATCTAGTCGGGATGTTTTATGGAATTTTGGTTCTTTGTATGTAGTTACATCCAAAAAGTTTACTTGTTCTTTGCCGATAGTGTATTGTACCTTGATTGAAGTTTGTTGTTCATTTAGGTGTTTGATGAATGTCATGAATTCCTCCTTGGAATGAGTCCATATTCCCCATATGTCATCTAAGAATCTGTAATAGTGTAGTGGTTTGTTGGGGTCGAATTTAATGCTAGGGTTTCTCATTTTGTACATGAATATGTTTGCGTAAGAAGGTGCGAATTTCTTTCCCATAGCCCTTAATCTGTAGATAGAATTGTGAATTGAACTCAAAATCGTTCCTAGTTAGGTTAATCTCCAATAATTCAAGTAGGTATTTGTCAGGCCTTTTTGGGTTTGGATAATTTTTAAGGCACTCCTCAACTGCTTTGAGTCCCATTTTGGTTTCAATGTTTGTGTACAATCCTATTATTTCAATGGTGAATAGGTAGGCCCCGTCTGGGATTGAGATATTTTTTATTTTTTCTATGAAGTCGTATGTGTCTTTCAAGTAGCTGGGATGTTTGCATGAAATGGGGCCTAGAAAGTGCTCCAAATATCTAGCCACACGGTAAGTCTCACTGCCACAGTCTGACACTATTGGTCTACCTGCAGGGACTTCATGTGGTCTATTCCATAGTTTTGGATCTTTGTGTATCTTTGGTAATAGGTAGAACCTTCTGGGTCTGGGGGTTTGGGCTCCCCTAAGATAGTAAAGTTGTTTTTTGTTTATGACACCTGCTTTATTCATTTTTTCTAGGATTTGGTTCACCATGATGGTGAACCAAATCATCGGTTTTTCACATTTTTTATAGTGTTCCAAATTATTCAATTGTCTGTTGGCTTCCCATTTGTACTGTTCTCTGTCCATTATGACAGTGATACTTCCCTTGTCAGCCAGTTTTAAAATGATATGTTTGCTTTTTCTCAATTGGTGTAGAGCTTTAATCTCACTTGGCGTGAGATTTCTTTGTTTTTCTTTTTGGACCCAAGCTAGTTTTTTGAACGCATACAGGTCTGCCTTGATGAGGTTTTTTATGGAATTTGGTATTAAGTTGGTGGAGGGTGTCCATTCTGAGGGTGGGATACAAGCTGGTTTTGTAGTTTTTTTGGGTTTGTTTTAAATTAAATGTGGGTAAATAAATAAATAAAACACCCACGTCAAATCAGCTTTCTTAGAGAAACCCAGCTGAGTTCATTTTAATATCTTAGGTGTTGAGTATGATGTATGCCACTATCATTATTATTTGTGTTTTCTTGTTGGCACTACTTTGTGTGGAAGGATACCATTTTGTGTTATAAATAAAGGAGGTGGAGCTTCCTGTTTTCTGGTCTGGCTGTAACAGGTGACAGTGCACTGAGGCATGTCTCTGAGCGGTCAATGAAACAGTGATAGTGACCACAGTGAATGTATAAAAAGTCTCCAGTGTCGTGTTTGTAACGTAGTGTAAAATCATCAGAAATGATGTCTACACAAGAAGGAGCGATATCCGCATCTGAAGGACCAACATTAGGTATAAAGTGTTCTTCCGCGCCTCCTTCCTTCAAATGTTCCCGCTGCGGTCTCTCCCAGTCGGGTCCGTTATTTAGTTCATTCTTCTGGGTCTTTGTCTGGTTCGATTCCAGCGTAGTGTGTCTATGAGGGCTCCGGTTCGTGTTCTCTTGTAGGGGGAAGCTGGGCAGTTATTATTTTATTATTATTATTATAATTCCTCACAGCCCGTTCACGTATGCGGCAGCCTCCTCTGGGGTGTCCAGAAATTGATTTCTCCCGTTCGTCAGCAGGACCTTCAGGCATGCAGAAAAGACTAGGTGGCAGGTGATGTTTTTGGCTTTAATCTCCTGTAACGCCGGCACGAGCAGCTTGCGGTGCCTGGCTACATCTGGACTCATGTCCTGGTAGAAGCAAATTCTCATGTTGTCAAGAGTAAAGCTGCACTCCTTCCTTGACAAAGCCAATATGTGGTCCTGATCGCAGAGACGTTGTAGTTCGATGAGGACAGGTCTGGGGTTCGGACCAGACTTCCCGGTTCTGTATGTTCGTTCATTTCCTACCTCCAGACGTGCACCTGCATCCGTAGCATCGGCTCCAAGGACTTTTGGTATCCACTCCGTAAAAAAAATGACCTCAATGCCTTCTCTGGCTCCCAGGATACAAATATTTTTCCTTCTACTGTCGTTCTTGAAGTGGTATTTTTTTTTTTGCATCTGCTCCAGTTGTTTCCGTCCTTTGGCATTTTGGGCTATCTCGACCAGTGTCACCCTTTCATCTAGTTCCTTCACCTTGTTTATTATATCGTCCAGCTTCTTATTCAGTGCCTCCGACATTTTCCGTTGTTCCGCTTGGAGTTCTGCTCGGAGTTCTGCTCGGAGTTCTGCTCAGAATTTGTCGTTCTCATCCTGCATTTCTGCACGGTGTTTGGCGTTGTCAGCCTGCATTTCTGTGAGGTCTTTTGCATAGTCAGCTGCATTTCTGCTCGAAACTCCTCCAAGAGCTCCTTCATTGCTGTCGCGGTCATGCTCTCACCAAGCAGGCTCCTTCACAGTGTCAGCAGGTCCTTCTCTGTAAAGCTATGAAGATCATAACGGCGTGTGGTCATTTTGTTTTGCCAACTTTCTTGGAATTTTTATCCACTTTGAAACACTTTGTAGCGTTGTTTTATATACATTTTCGAGATGAGTTTAGAGAGCCCGTCTGGTTTGCTTCCACTCAGCTTGTCACAATGGCAACATCCTCATGTTCAGTGTTTAAGGTATAGAGAGGCGTGTGGAGGCTGTGACAGCACTCGACGTTCATATCCCAAAAAGGAGGACATTACCTGCAGAGAGCTAGGTGGAGCCACAGCAGAGTTCCATAAAACACAATGTCCCAATTGGCCTCATATATGCTCATTAAAACTTGTTCCCATACGTGTCCAGGCCCTCAGCCGAGGATGCATTCACAAATGTTGCAAAACATGAATAAATCTGAACATGAATGCAAACATGAACCCAGGGCGGACGCATGCTATACAATATCTACTGCCTTCAGTGGAGGGTGCCATTGCACCACTGAGGCGTGGGCTGCACACCACCAGGGCAAGCTCCTCACTAAACAGTGTTTGTCTCACTGGATTGTGGAAACTATAGCCGCAGCCTATGACAGCAGTGGGTAAAAACCTTCCTTTTAACAGGAGGAAATTGCTTGTTTTGGATCAATGGCATGAGGTGCATCTTTCAAGTACAAATGGATTTTTCTAGACCAACAGATGCATCCTTGGATGGATCTATTTACCTGTTATTTGACATGGACAGTGTAGCACTTGTCCATGCTTTTGTTTGTGTCATAATACTATTTGTTCCACAATAAATGATACTTCAGACCACTGTGTCCTCTGGTATCGAACTGTTCACATAGTCGTCGTCATCATCAGATGATTTTTTTCAGCTTTTTCCCTTCTGGGATCACCACAGCAAGTCCAATTTGCATATTTGATTTGGCAGGACTTTTTTTTTTATGTCCGATGCCCTTCCTGAAACAACCCACTGGAGGCTCACCCCGGGAATCAAACCCAGGACCCCTATGCACCAACCCGGTGCCTTATTAACTGAGCTATCCAGCCGGGACATCAGAGATTTACCTCTGGTGTCCTGCCTTAGACAAGTAAATCTGGCTTGTATGTAAGTGGAGTCAGGAAGTTAGTAAAATTACATCTTGACATTCCAATGATCCATGTGTTAACAACTTCCTTATTTTCTTGGCAAATCTAAAGAGGAAGTACATATTTGTACTGGTTTTTAACCCTCATAATAAAAACTATCTTTGAAAAAAACGTGTTTGAACAAATCACTATCAGAGATGTTCAGATGTTCAACACATCAGGAGGAAGTGTCCAACCACTACAGTCACTGACACTGCTAGCATGGAACACACAGATCCTGAAGAAAGACTGGAGAAGAGAATAGGGGAGGAGAGTGGAGTAGAGGAGAGGAGACAAGTCACTCAATGAAGGCTTAATAGAGTTGAAAAGGTCATTTGGTAACTGCCACATAAGTATCGTAGTTTCTTTATGGGTTAAACCAGTGGTCCCCAACCCCCGGGGCGCGGCCCGGTACCGGTCCGTGGGTCAATTGGTACTGGGCCACACAGAAAGAATAAATAACTTACATTATTTCTGTTTGATTTATTATCGGATTCTGCACAATGTTTTATTTTGGAAAATAAACGGATTCTCCCCGTTACATCTGTCGTGACTTAAAGCTCGCTCATGAACGTGTTCATATTTGGGGTCAATGTGAATTGAACGTACTGCAGCTTATTTCTGTGTGACGAACGTTATGTGTTCATTCTGGCGTTTGTGAATGGCGGTCTCGCAGTTTAATGTCGTTCAACAGAATGCCAGATTTCTATAGAGCCTTCCCGGAGAAAACCTAGCTAAACACGCTTTAATGTGTAGCGGAAAAAATATCCAATCTAGCAACACCAGTCATTGCAGAGTCTCACTGCTGCATGCCCCGCACATTATGAAGCATGGAGGAGAAACAATAACAACAACCAAAGGCAGCACCAGCACGTAACCTCAGACACTTAGTACTGAAAACAGTTTTAGGGTTTGAAATTGGATACGAAGATGAAGTCTGACGCATAGTTTCACTGTTAAAACTTATAAAGTCATCGTGGTTACTCTGTTATATACTCGTTATGATGTTGGCGTGATGTCACGATGACACTGCTAATAAAGTTGCATACTATATTATATTTTGAAAATACGGCCGTATCAAATTCTTTTGTTATTTTTATCTGCCGCACCTGAAAGGCCGGTCCGTGAAAATATTGTCTGACATTAAACTGGTCCGCGGCACAAAAAAGGTTGGGGACTGCTGGGTTAAACAGAGCATTTAGCTTATATTATCAGCACGCTTCTTGATCTCTTGAGGGCGGGTCACAGATTACTTCCTTTAGATCGCCAAACAAACTTGCATTGAAAAGAAGCAGGACAGGATAAAATAATAACCACATGATGAAGTCTATCAAATGCATCTGCTGTCAGGTTGATGAGAGCAAATAAAACCACAAAGCCTGTTACCTCCACCTTAATGCTTTTATTTGGTTAAAGTATTAAAGATGTAGATATTTTTGACAACACAGGAATTTTAGAAAGGACATTCTCTTCTATCTACTCAAACGAAACTTCAATGAGAGTAAAAATATTTAGGAAGATTGTTTTATAACATTTCGGCCATGTCCATGGGAAAAGTACTCTGAAGGAATACTGTCAAATAGTGATTGTAATAATATTAATATTATATGAATATGTTCCCACCACCACACACAAACTATTATTTCAACGTGTGGCTGAACAACCCTCATGCCTGTTACCTCCACTTTAGTGATTTTATTTGGTTAAGGTATTTAAGATGTGTATGTTTCTGGCAACACATGAATTTTTGAAAGGGCACTCTTCTATATACTCAAATGAACATTAAAATTTAATTAGCAAATGACAGTATAGTATTTTTAACATATTATAATTAATAGATAGACAGATAGATAGATAGATAGATAGATAGATAGATAGATAGATAGATAGATAGATAGATAGATAGATGTTTCAGTACAGTATTCAAGAATGCTGTGACTAACTAAGCTTTAATTGACTGACATAATATGGCCCCACCACCAAACACCAGCTAAAATATCAACATGTGGCTGAACAGCCATCATACAGAGACACAGACAAATCCATCAAACATCCACCAACACTACGTTAACCATGGCTCTTGTTTCTCTTTTTTATCTGATTTTATATCATCAAGCAATGTAGACAAATGATTTCAACAAAAAGTATAAGTTCTGAATTATTCATATTACTCGTCCTGATCTTCATGTATGTCTGGATGCTGACACTAGGAGACATACATCAGGGAATCAAAAGTAACAGTGCTGACAGGAAGACGAGGATGTGGACGGAAGAGGACGGTGGTGAAGGAGAGTTCCCAAAAATACTACAGCAGGAAAAAAAAAAAACACAATGAAAAAGATTGTCCAAATGATATGCAATTCATTATCATGTGAAGCCAACAGTCAATGTTACAACTAGCTATAAAGCACTTAGTTTACTTAGAGATTTCAACAACTATTTGTGGTTGGGGTTCTGTTAAAGTGTACATCAAATACAGGGGTGTTGCAGCTGTACTTTCATCACTGGTACGCTGCAAAACGTAACTTTTCATTTCCTTTTGATTTATTACTATGCAAACTTACAAAGGAAATGATTAAACTAGTAGTGATGATAAAAAAAAACAAAACTTTTTTACAGGATGGAACTGCTTGTTTTGGATCAATGGCATGAGGTGCATCTTTCAAATACAAACTGAACCCAAATAAGAAAAAAAAAGTGCAACACATGTCCATGCAGCTGTTTTTGCATCATGTTTGTAAACATGCTGCACAATTCATTTTAACATGAAGCCAATGAAACAATAAAATGTATGATGTCATTTAAATACCTAGGGTCTTCAGTCGTTGATGGGGGTTCTGTAGTGGTTTGGATTCTGTCACAGTGAATACATCAAAGTTATCCATCTGCTGTAAGTTGTTAATTGTGACAAATTCGACATATACAATAGATTAAAGGGTGTCATGTGGTCTCTCACCGTGTTAAACATGAGCCTGGATCCTGATCTGTAGGGGGATGTGTAATCTTGCCTGCTTTTACCACTGGACATGACAGATCACTGTTATTCAGGAGAGGAGTAAGATCTAGCAAAAACAAAACAAAAAAAATATTAGTAATGTAGACTGAAAGCTTTCCTCATAGGGCATGATGACATCCAAACCCTATGAGGAAAGGCATCTCCTTTGTTTGGATTTGGGCCTGGTGTTAGGTAAGTAACAGGAGTAACAAGATGGAGCTTGGAGTTTTGGCTTTGCGTATTAGCTAGCCCACTTGTGTTTGTTGTGGTAATCATCCTCATATTTTACATTCTTGGAAATATTTTCATATTACAGTAATTTTTCCCCTAAATGTTCGATACTCCACACCATCTCATGATCAGGTTCCAGGTGTTAGTAATGAATAGGAAGAAGGAGGTTCTCAACCCTTTTATTGCAGTCAGTGGAGCAGTCCAATAGGACAACAATCAGAGTAGAGTTTAATCAGATATGAACACTGAACTGCTTTAAGCCCTGTCTCATCTCTTTTGGAACTTATTCAGTGGTAGTTCAAGCTTAAATTTAAACTGTTAACTTGACTTTGTATCCCTTTGTTGCAAAATTCCAGCAAAAGATCATTTTGATAAATGGTTTGACTGTGTCCGTCCTTTTTAAAAAAATACTTAAGGTTTTCCTATCAACCTAAACCTAACCTCTGTAAACCATTCCAGGTCCTGGTACATTATTCCTCTACTCGGCCAACCATCATAAAAGTCATTAACAAAACCTCCACATTGTGATTTCAGTGGTTCAGTGTTTTAACATAAACTTACCATGGAAGCTGAAGGTGAACACAGTGCTGTTTCCTTTGAGGAAGCTTCTGTACGTCAGCTCAGGATAAAACGCGAAAAAACCTCGTCCAATCAGGGGCCCGACGTAGACGGTCTGATTGTTTTCGTCTACAAATGAATCTCCAATTTCACGAGGATTGTCCCAGAGTAGCTC
>JAPTHA010182828.1:0-12916 GCA_029814585.1 Gymnapogon annona | reverse complement strand
TATATATGTATATGTATATCTATATATATACATATATATATATATACATACACACACACCTGAGTGTCTGCGGGTCCTTAAAGATTTAAATAGTCTTAAATTTTTTTCCAAGTCTTAAATTTTTGTCCAAAAGTAAGGCGTTAATTATCCTTAAAAATGACAATTAATCCTTAAATCCACCTTTCAAAGGTCTTAAAAAAGACACAAACACAATAAACAAAATTGGAATATTTTCTTACATTGTTACAGTGAAATCTTTGTAAAGAGTCTGGCAAATTTGTAATGACTGCTCTGTATTTTAACACAACTGCTTGCACTTCAGTAGCTATTGACAACGTTAGTCATGGGGAAATATAAATCTAATCTCAGCTGGGTGGCTAAATTAACATTTGTGTCACGGTTCAGACCAGTTCAAGGAAACAACTATGAGAAAGATTGTCAGATCTTTCAAACTGTTACACGTTGCAGATGTTCTGCCTACAGAGTTGTGATCTTGGCGTTTGTTAGTTTTCAGGAGTTCCATTAAATATATGGACCAAACTGTTTGCAATGTGGTCACACTTTTTAATATCCTGCAGATGAAAGGTCTTAAAAAGTCACACACACACACACACATATATATAAATATAAAGAATTTTTACGTTTTATGTGTAAATGTAGAGGTTTGACCAGTTTTATAAGAGGATGCAGTTTTCAGTTTTCGTCTCCAACAGAGAGAATATACTCTATGATAACCACCAATTAGAGGACGCTGACGGAGCCATTAAAGACCATCCATTAGAGCCCATAGTCATTTAAGAACACAAATAATCTGAAGTCAGAGCTGGGGGTGGGGGTCTGGAATCCAGAACCCTGGTGACCGAGACCATGAACCAGAGTCTGATTGGAACCAAAGAGCAGATCAATGGAAACTAAAGAATGACCCACAAAACCCAAATCTAATAGAAACAGATAACACATATATTCAAAGCCTGTAGGTCCTGGGGGAGGGACTCGCAATGGGATACCGACTCTGGAAATGTATTCAAAAATAGGTTTGCCATAGTGACGTACTTGAAGCATCTTTAACTGGATAAAAAAAAAGATTATTAATATGTTCTTTTATTTCGTGGTACTGTGAAGGAAGTTAAGATTCTAAACCTGACGTACTGGAGCAAAAGACTCAAACCCATTCCCACCTGAACGTCCTCCTATGTGTTCTCCTCCACGTGTATTTATTCAGGTATTTATGGCTTTAACGTACAGCTGCGTCTGTGCTGGTGGTAGGTCAGAAAAAAAAACTCAATTTGTGGTTAGTTTTGTATTGTAAAGTATCATATTCCCTTTGGACGGCGCTGCTGCAGCAACAGTCTCTAAACATGTAGAAATTGCTTTATTAGTGTTGTGTAGTTCAAGGAAATTGAATTAAAAACACACAATCTGAAGTGTTACACTGCTGTAATTGGAGCATCCATCCATCTACCCATCAATCCTTTATTTATTTTCTGGACCATTTCAGTCCTTGTGAGAGTTGTATGGGTGCCTGAGCAAATTGTGGCATAAACTCAGAATATTCTCATTATTTTATTCATCAATAGTTCTGTCTCTACATACTCTATGTCTCCACAGACCATGATCTACGGCAGGTAAAACAAAGACTATGGGGGGGGGAATGCACTAATCACAGTGTTTGAGTTAAATGAATGTAGCCTCTTCAAACCCAAAGTGGCACCTTGATAAAGAAAGAGAATAGACTCATAGATAAATGAATTCAGACTTAAGTTGACGTACAGACAACAGAAGGTAAAAGAACCCGTGCGCTCATCTAAGTGTGGACTACAAAACAGCCTACTCTTGTCGTAGAAATGGTGTGAATCCGACGTCAATGTCCCAGTGGCTCCTGGTCACAAGTGAGTCGGATTTAGTGAATGTTTGAAGAATCAAATCAAATCCAATCAAAAGTTTATTTATATAGCGCCAAGTCACAACAGCTATTATCTCGCAGTGCTTTACATATATAGTTAGTCTAACCAGACTCTTGGATTAGTTAGAAGCCCAATAGAATCCTTAAGAGGTCACATGGACCAGCTCTGATGCTGGTTTGAAGTCTGAAGAACCTTAAAGATACACTGGCTAATACGGCAGCGATCCCCAGAGCCTCAAATGACGAAGATGATGTTGTTGTTGCCCTGTTACCTTGTCATATGTAACCGACTATCTGGAAGATAATTAAAGGTGAAGAGGTGTTGTGTCATAACGGTGATCCACGTCTGAAGCAAAGATCAGGCCTTTCATCTCTGAACCGGGCTTTGGTGGAGGAGGAGGCTTCATACTTGAGGTCTGGCATCAGACACAATGTGATGCAGTGTGTGAATCTCTTAATATAGACCTACTAAACAGATACCTCTGTAATTATTGTAGTAAGGCTTTCATGTTTAATTGGAGATGATGTCAGAGTGTGTTTTCGGTGCCAACCTTTAAATTTCTTGAGATGAATAAACGGTGGTGTCGAAGTTGCCGCAGGAGGCTTACAGGAGTTGTGTTAGACAAACAATGGCAGCTCCGTCGGCATTTCACTCCACTGAACCCCATGAATTAAATGTTTGTCAGGTCTCGGAGGGCATGACCACACTAAGCTGCATGCATCCAAGGCTTTTGACAATTACCCGACGAGACTCCAGAAAGTCTGAGGCCACATCGGAGTGGAATAATTAAAAAGCTGGGTGAGGCTTCTCTAATGCCAGGCGAGGGTTCCCACCCATCAGAGAAGGAGGAAGGAGGGTTAGTCCGTGTCATTCAGCCCAAGGCGCAAGGAGAATGCACGGGGCTGCTCTGCCAAACAGCGCCAAACCGTTCCACTCCAGGCCATTCAGCGCTGCCAGTCTGTCCCCCTGTAAACAGCTCAAACCCCACTGTCTACAGTCAAACTCAGAGTGAGACCCACTTCTGCCTGAATTCATCAACCCAAATGTTATTTTACTCTAAAGATACAAGTTTTAAAAATGTATCTTCTTTGAGACGCTACATAGTTTTGTAGACAACAGACAGAAGACAATGGTTCCGTCCACGTTAATATAATTTTTTCTTCTCTAATTGTGAAAAGACAATCGTCTGACTAAGAAGATTTGCATATCAGTGGGATGAATATTCCTGTTTTATATGAAGCCATGGTCAGTCAGAATAGGAATGGAATATTAGTGTAAACATACTCAATAAACCAGCAGTTCTTCAGAAGAATGTGGCCTTATTCCATTTAACACCTTCTTTTTTTACTCATTGTTTTATATGAAAAAGACAACACCAACACCAAGAGGACTGTAGTGTTTCCATACGTACTTTTTAATGTGACCCTTCAAAACCTGCATATGATAATTGTACGGAAACACCACGTACTGACCATGACACTCATCTCTACATGTGCCTCAGGTTTGAATTCAAATTTAGATTTATTTAGATCTAGTACATGAACATTGTCCAGTGATCACCCTTGAACTTTCTTCATATAATTAGTGACCTAAATAATGCCAATGTTGTGGTGTGTTGTTGTTGTAGACGGTCAATGTCAGGTGTTTCTAGAACTGTCTTACTGGTTGTCATTCACAGCACTTCATAACCCGACAAGTTTGAAAAAGTTTGGTTAAAGAATGTGTTTTCTCCGAGTGCAGCTCATGTTGTCTTGTTAAACTTATAGCTACGAGCCATACAGTGACACACGGAGCCGCTCGGAGAACTCAGGAATGCTTACATTCATTTGGAATGCCAGAAAACGTTTGCCTCAACCTGTTGAACTATTCATGCAGTATATTAGACCCAGCATTTCTGGGAACACGGGCATCTTCCTGCTGCTCATTGCAATAAGACAAACCACATAAGTTTGCATGTTGAGATGGTCCAACTTTTGTCTGGTCTTTGTTGTAGTTGCTGGAGAAGAGCATGCGATTGGAGTGCAAGTGCCATGGCGTATCAGGATCCTGCACCACCAAGACCTGTTGGACCACGCTCCCCAAGTTCCGACAGTTGGGATACATGCTCAAGGACAAGTACAACCATGCCGTGCACGTGGAACCGGTGCGAGCGAGCCGCAACAAGCGCCCCACCTTCCTCAAGATCAAGAAACCGCACTCGTACCGCAAACCCACGGACACAGACCTGGTCTTCATTGAGAGGTCGCCAAATTACTGTGAGGCCGACCCCCTGACCGGTAGCATGGGAACACAGGGCCGCCTTTGCAACAAAACTGTGCTGCAGCCCAACAGCTGCGACCTTATGTGCTGCGGTCGGGGATATAACACGCATCAGTACTCGCGCGTTTGGCAGTGCAACTGCAAGTTCCTGTGGTGCTGCTACGTCAAATGCAACACGTGCAGCGAGAGGACAGAGGTGTACACCTGTAAATAGAAATATTTATTGGACAATGCGTAGACTGGACCATGTATGTGGTTAATGTATTCCAGAATAAGGGACCTTCATGGCGGATGCATGTGTGGAGCGACTGCCTCTTGTGAACAGCACAACTATGTCCAACAGTTCCTCCACCTTGTGTTGATTTTATTGATGCCAATGGACATCTGCCTTCACACTGGACTTCCTCTACATTCATATATTATGTATTTTTTTGTTTTTTGTTTTTGGTCAAATTCCATTTCACGCCTCAGGCTTGACTACGGTGACAGCCACAGCGGTAGAGTGGCATGAATCACCTGAAACGACGCTCTTTTTGCAAAAAAAAAAACACTGAAAAAGAAAAAAAAAAAAAGATTAATAATTTATTCTGTGAAAAAACTACTGATGATTTTTTACATTTCCTGTGGACTAAATCTGTTTTATGTTGGTGTAGACTCCTGGCATTTTTAGGAAAAGATACTCTAATTAATAAGTGTACTTAAAAGGAAAAAAGCATTTTACTTTTGATTATGTCTTTTTTTTTTTTTTTTTTTACATGATAATTTAAACACTGGACCAGAAAATGGAACCGATTTTGACTGAACAATTGATTTTGGACCCTTTAGCTTCTGTGGACAAGTGTCACAGAAGAACCTGAAACTACTGATCCTAGGCTCAGTACCATAGTATTTCTCTACATCGTCATGTCCCCTTTTCCCTGCCAGTTTTGCTGCTAGTTGTCTGGAAAGTCATGGAGTTTGTGACCAAGCAGCCATATTGACTCGAGTCAGTCAGTTGCCATCACCAGGACAAACACGAGCTTCCAGACATAAATTCCCCTTAATGTTGGCTGATAGAATATATTTTGTAAGAGATTATTTTTATATATTTTTTTATTTATTTTCTATCACTTTATGTAAGATTCCCTTCTTAAGCTTCTGTTACTGAGATTAGTGAACACTGTTTGGCAATTGCGCCTCGTTCTTTGGTCAAAGAATACAATAAAGTTAAAGAGTTAAATATTGGGATCAATAATCTGTTTCAGGAAACGCATTTCACATTTGTAGTGACATCTGCCAAAGTTAAATCGGAGCTTTCGAGACAAACCTTCTTAATCACATTGTGTGTCAAGTCCACATTGTTAGCATGAGTGGTAGCTTAGCAGGTGTCATTCATCATCACTTGGCAAAAAAGCTAAGTGAAGGCTTCAACGAGATCAGAAATCAAATCAGGGACAGATGCGGTGATCGGAAAAGTAGTAGAGAGCTTTAGCAGCGCTTTAAGCTAGCTCTGAAAAGTAGAGTTAAGTTTTATTGTCTACATGTGTTAGGAGAGTTAACCTAGCATGCAATTTTTTTAGAGTGGGCAAAACCACAAAACGTAGAAAACATGTAAACTCCAAACAGAAAAGTCCCTAAATGAGACTTCAACTGTGAGTTTTCTACCTTTGAGGCACCAGCTAATCCCTGCGCCACCATGCAGCTAAAATGCCTCAACTTTCTGTGATTTACTGTGAGTTTCTTGCTAAGAAATCAATCTTGATCTAGATTAGTCAGCGTTTTAGTTACACAAGCCATAAATAACTGGACTTTTATGCCTTAGTGATTGAGCTCTAGGCTACGATGGGGGTCAAACTAACACACTGACAAATTAGCATTACAGAGTTCTGGTCACTACGACAGAGCTTCAAACTATTCCTGCTTAAACCCCAAAGTCGGTAACGTCATAACAGCTACATTTTTTAACGTTAACATGTCGTAGAGGATTTTTCCGTGGAATCAAATGTGTCCTGTTATTAACTAACCACTAGCCTCATGCTTTTTTTCCATTTCTAAAATGTGACTTTAATTCAGTTCAGTAACATTGTTACATATTTCAGTACAGGGAAACAGAAGCTTAAAAGTCAGGGTTTCACTTAAGCTCAAACTATATCCACAGACATGAAGCTTTTGCATTTTATTATATTAGAGTTTGTTGATAATACCTTAATGAGCAATTAGGGTTAATGACAAATAAGGCAAACATTGTAAAGGCAAGAAATATGCAATCAAACAACCTGACTTTTTTTTTTTTATCATTAAAAAAAAACAGTAACAGATCAGGGTTAATGGTCTTAACTCCAACAGTCATTTGACAGCATGAAGGTGGTTTATGCATTAAACTGTAAATTGAGTTTCTGTTTAAGTGCCAGTCAGTTCAGATTTTAACTGTCCTCTTGTAACTGATTAAACTGTTTCAAGTCTTACATCAGAACCTATTGTTGCCCCATTTTCTGTAAAGAAAACACTGCCTTTTCATTCTGTTTTAGTTAATAAATTGAGCAGAAAAGCATTCATCTTGATCTGTTTCTTTCTTTCTTTTCTTTTTTTTTTTTCCATCACAGTGAGGTAGGTGTGATTGAGGCTAACGGTGCGGAGGGTGTTGCTCCTGGATGGGCAGTGGGAGTTTGGAGCTGCCGGCTGATGGATTACTCTGACATCTGCTTCATTCACTCCTCGGCAGCGTTGCTACAACAACCACACTGTGCCCCCTAAAAATGCTCCCCGTCTCATGGAGAGGCCAGACTACCCATTAACGAAACGGTAACCATGCAAAACCCAGATAAAATTTGGACGCTATTTATTTTGTGGAAATGGCAAATGGGAAGAAAGCAGGGACGGGGCTTTACAATGACCAGGGGATGATGTCAAGAAGGATTTCAATCTGAGCAATAGAAAAGGTCTTAACTCCCCGGAATAATCGACACAACAAAACATTCCTCGGGCTAAACTTTGCCTCAATAGAAGTGACGCTTTGAAAAGGCAGCTGGCCAAACAGCCTCGGCTCAAGTAACACCGAGTCTCTGTCACTGAGAGTCACAACGTTATCCAAGTGTCCCACAGAGCTGCAGATACACACTCCCGGTCTTAACATCGATGCAACTGATGCATTTGGAAGCATTGGGGCGCAGTCGACAAAATTCCACGAAGGGGCTGAAGATACACACTCCGAACAACGTGTTTCTGTCGGTTTCTGATCGTCAACCCTGTCCCCAGATTGGCTTTCATATAAACAGATGTGAATACATGAGCCAACTACAGTTTAAATTCACGAGACCACAGTCATGCAACAGGACAATTAGCCTGTAATTACTTTGATTCCAGTTGATTCAACAACAGAGAACGCTGGTTTGACTTAATTATATCTGTTTCGGTGTTGTAAAGTCACAATGGTTTTCTTTCTTTTTTTTTTTTTTTTTTTAGCGGCATAATTATATGAGAATGTTTGGTTTCATGCAAATGATGATGTCTGAGATCATACTGTCATAAATTAAAAATAAGTGAAGATCAAAGTGTGTGTATGTGTTTCTTGATTGGTGTGAAGGAATAATGACGCGTTGTTTATTGTGGATCTAAGTCTATTCCTACAACTGAAATGGTCTATTTTTATTTTTCTGAGTCAATATTTACTGGGGCCTTAGTGATCATCGGAGACATTATGGACACACATTTAAAATTATGTCCAAAATGTCACGTTTTAGATTGAATGTGTTATTTGAGATTTTTTGGAATTTCAAAAACCAAATTTTGATTTTCAAAAAAAAATTTTGGGGAAAAAAGGGTTTTTGGAAAAAAAAAATATTTTTGAAAAATAATTTCTTCCAACCAAAGTTTTAGATAAAAAAAAAAAGGATTTTGAATAAAAACAATATTTTATGTTCATGTCTTTGACTTTTGAAAAACAAAAATGCAGATTTTAGATGAAAAAAAAAAATTGATTTTCAATTTTTGAAACAAAAAAAAAGGATTTTTTCCTTTTTTGGAAAAAAAGGGATTTTTTGATCTCAAAATGAAAATGCAGAAATGAGTCACATTTCACTTAAAACTCCTCGAAGAGTCTTTATCTGGGCATTAGTGGTCATCTGAGACAGTTTGGACACAAATTTAAAAGTATGTACAAAATATCCCATTTTGGATTGCATAGTATATAGTTTTAATTTATTTTTTTCAAATTTTTGTCCAAAGATGAACATGCAGAAAATGTAAATGTTTCATTCAAAGCACCCCGGTGTCTTTATCTGAGCATTATTGGTCATCTAAAAACACAAATTTAAAACTATGTCCAAAAGTCCCATTTTGGAACATGTTTATATCCTCACAGATTTTCCCAGGATCTTCCCTCCACGCCCGACTCCTCTGCTTCATCATCATCACTACTCACTCGTTCATCCTCTGTGATCTGCCTCCATCCTGCTACAATCATCATCACTCCTCTTTCCATCCACTGCGGTGCTGCTCCCCTCCTGTCTCCATCATCATCATCATGCATTATGTACATGTACATGACAAGTGTTCATTATGTGAATGTGTAGGTGGTTGAGGTCTATTGTGTACTAACAGTGTACATCCTCTGTCAATTCCTATACTTGCAGTCGTAAGTTATGTTAGGATTTGATGTTGTATAAATAAATGTTGATATGATTTACACAAAACACCTCAGAAAGTCTTTATTTAGTTGCTAGTGATCGAATTTCGACACAAATTTAAAATTACGTCCAAATTATCCTATTTTGGACTAGTTTTTTGACATTTGACATTGACATTTTTTTTGATTTTCTAAAACAAATTAGATTTTTGCCAAAACAATGGAGATTTCGGATTTTTAACAAAATTAGCTTTTCAATTTTCCCCCCAAAAAAGATTTAGATGTGAAATTTTTGATAAAATTATAATTAAAAAAGGTGTTTTCTATTTTTGAAAAAAAATCCTTTTTAGATTTTTTTCATTTGAAAATTGAAATTCACAAAATAGTCATGTTTCACAAGGGGTTTTTTTTCTCAAAAATGTAAAATCCCAAAAAGTATTTTTTTTTTTTTTTAAAAATTTCGATTTTTCTCTCAAAACACCTCTGTGAGTCTTTATTAGGGCAGTTTGTCTGTTTATGTCTTCAAATTGTCCCATTCTTACTTCTAATTTTGATCCAAAATGAAAATACGGGAAATAGTCCTTTAGGTTTAGGGGAACAGATTCAAAAATATCCCCCATCAAAAGCCTCCCACTGACACACCAAAACTGGCCACTGTGTACCTGAAAGCACGGCAACCAGCACTGAACTGGCTCGTCACACAACACCTTTTCACGAGCTCAGTCTACATTTCTGCATCTGTTCCTGTAGTGACCGGTGGAAGCTGCTTCCAAGACCCTCTGAGAGTCCATCATCTGAGCTTCATTCTCAACTTCAGGTTTAGTTGTGGGTCATGAAGTTGGTGCTGGTGGTGGTGCTTGAAAAGTCTGGTGTTTGGCTCATGAAAGAGAGAGATTCTTAGTCAGGTTGATTATTGAAGACAGCGACTCCTTAATACCTACCACTGCAGTATAGGACCTTCAAAGCGGGGGCCAATCAGGGTCCAAACAGAAATCTGCTCCGCCAACAGTGACGTTACAGTCGAGGAATGAGTCTGACACCAGGTACATGACGTGTGGAAAACCAAAGGGTGGTAGATGTGAATTGAAGAGACGCACAAATCAAACCTATCACATTCTTTGAACTCTGACTCTGACAGACTTACTTTGTTTTGAAGAGACTGAATAATGGGGGAGTTACTTGTTGATCTAAATCAGGACTTGTCAAACATGTGGCCTGGGGGCCAGATCCGGCCCGCCAAAGGTTCCAATCCGGCCCGTGGGATGGATTTGTAAAATGCAAAAATCACACCTAAGACAGTGGAACAAATTATAAGGAAAATTATTATCATAAAAACCTATAAACACAAAACTTATAAATACCACTTGAAAATGTAAATCTTTTCATGTATTTTTCTTGAAAACATAAATAACCTGAACAAATACAGCCTGACATGTTTGAATAGAAGTATGTGTCATTTTAACAATATGTTACTAAATGTTCCATGTGTTTGTAGATTCACATGTATAACTTATAGAGATATAATATTGTTCAAATTACACTTTTTTTTAAAAGAATTTGGAGGTTGTTAATGTTTAAGGGAAATTTATAGATGTTAACATTTTCATCATATAAGGACAGTTTGGAGTTGATATTATTGATAAGTACTTTTGCTATTGTTTTACTTGCCCCGCCCACTTCACACCAAATTTTGCCTGAATTTGGCCCCTGAACTAAAATGAGTTTAACACCGCTGCTCTAACTAGTCTAACGTTATGACACAATGAAAATCTTAAGACTTGGCATTAACATCTGGTGCAAAATACAATATTATAGAGGTTTGATTCAGTTTGGTTTTTAAAATATCATCGGGAAGATGTTTTGCTCTTGTATTTCGTATATTTACTTCTTGGGTTTATTTATTTTTTACCACTTATGGGACTTATGGGTAAGGAACCAAATATGGTAACTTCACTGACATTAAGTTTTTACATACATTTTTTAAAATTTTATTTTCACAAAAGTTATTAGGTCTTGTTATGGCTTTTAAAATCACATTACTTTTGGATATTTGCTTTTGAGAGTATTTCAATGAGGGTTAAAAATTCTTAAATTTGACCTGTGTACAAACCGTTAATCACTGCACCCGCCGTGACAATGTTCAACATGAAGGAGAATTTTCTACAATATTGTTCGGATGTTTCTACAGATAAAGCTTCCTCCAAAAACCCATCGGTGTACACTTCGCATTCGACATAATGATATCGCGTCATTCAGCGACCTGTACCTGATAATGTACCTACTGTTGCAACTTCCACTGAAAATGAGTTGTGGCAACACGACCTGTGGTCTCTCTGGTGTCGCCGTTGACTGATGCTTCCACTTCTAATTTCAGCACTAATCCCACCCACGTAAAGCTGAGATTTAAAGGATCATAGTGGTTTCTAGGTGGGTTTCTAACGTTGCAGACGTGCCACATACCTTCCCTTTCAATCTCAATCCCAGCGGAGATCAATGTGCTGCGTCTGCGGAGCAGGTAGAAATCTCCCGCCATCGGCGTCGCGTGGTTCTCCTGCGGTTACACAGCGAGACGTGAATCCATACAGACGGGCCCGGGTCCCCTTTGTTTCCTACAGTGATTGACAGTGAGCTTAATCCCAGAGAAGCCAAAGGAAGTAACATCAAGATGCACTTAATTACACTTTTTTTTTTCTTCTTCTTCTTCTTCCAGCTGCGGGCCTTTCTACCACATGTGTGGCGTCGATCTGAAATTACACTCCACGTATGAAAAGGATTAGAAATCATTATCGTGCCTGTGTTAGCCTGCAGTTCATAGCAATTTATGGAAAATATACAAGGAGGACGACACTGTTATTAGAGCTTACGGCGCAGTCGGAACAAAGTTACGAGTCATCCCTACAAAGGTTGGCATCAGACACGACGCCCTCTGCTCCGCTGACTGTAAAAAGCGTGTGAAGAATGCGGTAATGACACACGGTGTGCACTGGATGAACTGACAGCACATGGGAGGTATGTCCCTGTGGCCATGCTAACATCAAAACTACATAAGCTAGTATCAGCTACAAAAACGTCTTCCTGCCCGACGTCCACCGCGCTGTAATTTGTCCTCCAAATAAAAAGATGTAAGACGCGCTCTTGAAGATTCTCGCGCCGTTAAATGATGACATGTTTGAAGCCTGAAGCAAGGGGAGTGGCTGAACCCACCGTATTTGGGTCTGAGTTCAGCTGTGACGAGGTCCCGGCGGTGGTGTCCGTCTGCAGAGACGTCCGACCTTTAAGCGACACGGATTCCTCAAGTAGAAGTCGCTCATTCTCGACGGTTTCATCACCTCGCGCCATTCACAGTTGATTTGCACTGAGGAATGTGGTGGATCATCTGAGTGCGGAGCGGGCGGCTGGAGAGAAAATAGCAGTGACAGTCATGCTAAAATAAGTTTGAGTAATGAACAGGATGATGACAGATTAATACTATATCAATACATCCAAAACAATCCAACCTGCTCCAAATGTTTCGGATGTTGAGTGACGAGCAGCCGCGTTGCACAAACAACAGTTCTGCGTAAAAGTGATGGTTATATCACCTCTTCGTGTGTTTCCATGTAGTTTTCCCAATGTTCCTCGAGGACAGAGTTGAAAGAAAACAGTTTTACTCTGAAATAAATAAAACACAATGAAAACAGATGGAGGATATTAATCCTTAAAGACCCAAAACCATCTATTAATCTACACTGTTTAATATCTGTCGATCCATTAATCCTATTAATACGTGTCAATAACTAGTGTCAATACAGTTATTCATCTTTTCATCAGATATGACCCATTTGGACGTTCCTTAGAGGCTCCGTAGTTACCATGGAAACATCATCATATTCTCCAACATGGATTCGTCGGTTGAACAGGCTGTTGACTGTCGTCTCCGACCCTGATCCTGGTCGGGAATGTCGTCTAGTAGGGTATGAAGGTGAGTCTAATATTGTCCTATGAAGAATCAAAAATCAAATATTGTTTATAAAAAAGCAAGAAAAAAAAAAGATTTAACAATAAGTATCATACATTATAGTGTAGATATGTTTAGACTAAGAATTATTATTTATTATTATTATTATTAATTACTTGAGAAGAAGCACTGGGAGTTTATAATAGTAAAATA
>JAPTHA010182714.1:0-12937 GCA_029814585.1 Gymnapogon annona | reverse complement strand
AACATTGACATTAATTGTGTTGTGGTGATATCCTATGTTGTCAGATTACCTTTGCCTGAAATAAACAAATAAATGAATGAATGAAATGAATGAACCAGTCTAACAGGTTTGGGGTTGTTGTAGACTACCATCTAGTGGTCATTATTGGTATGACATTTTGAAGACTACTTAACTCTGCAGTCATGTCAATTATCTCTCTGTTGGTTCAGACTCTAGGAGTAAAAACTAAACAAACAAATGAACCTCAGATCGTCTGTTATGTTGTTTTTAGATGTGATATTATGGCACTAAGACACTAATTCCATCTGGCTGAGATTTCAAATGCATATTATCTTAAAGAGACCAAACACCGTTAGACATGAAATGTTTCTTAAATATATGGTGAATGCAAGGCGCTGCCAGGCTCCACTGGGAGTTATTTTGGGTTCCGTGTCTTGCTCAAGGACACTTTGACATGTGGGCAGTGGGAGCCAGGATTCAATCCGCGAAGCCACAGCCGCCCATCTTTACTTTATGTTTTGTGAAAGTTTGTACAAAGTCGAAAAATTATTCTGTATGATACAGTCTCTATAAATACACACCGTGGTACACAATTTAGTCACACAATTTAAGACCCTAGGCGTTTTTGACAGTCCTGACCATATCATTGTAATTTATAATGTCCAAAACATTGTATGATGATACACATTTTATTTTATTTTTATCTTGTGTTCTGATGACTTTATTTTTCATAGATTGTATTACTTGCATTTAGTCTGGCTTTAGTCCAGTTGTGTTAAAGCTCAGTAATGGACTCTCCTTGTTCACATTAATTCTCATTCCCAGAGGGTCACAATGACGACGGACGGAATTCCAAAAGTCAAAAGTAAAGTCGACAAACAAAATAACAAAACCAAGCATGCCCATCAGTGTGATAGTAGGTTATTTTCAGTGTTTGGAGGGTTTCCATCTATCACTACTTTGTACAATAACTGTCAGGTGGAACCGAGTCAAAGGTCTCGGCTTTTGTCACTTTAATCTCAGAGACAATTAACTCAAGTAAGAAATGACAAAATGGATGCACTCGCTCCTTCACAGACTCATCTATAACTCTGTAACACACAATGTAAAGCAAACAGGTTTTTGTAACGCCATAATACACTTTAAAGCTCAGAATGAGTCCAATTGAAAACCAAGAGTCATGGACCACATCCTCGGGTGTTTACATACAGACCCTCCCTGTAGACGCTTTCACAGGTTCAGGTTCATGCTTATTCAGTCATCATCCATAACAGAACATACAAACAAGGAGGCTCCCACTGTGAATTATGCTGAGGCTGACTAGGTTTATGCAAAAGAAAACACTTAAATCAGATTTATTCAATCAATCACAACAGCAGAAATCGTACCCGTTTATATCCTCTGAAATATCTTCTTATAATTTGCCTATCTTTACATTTCTATTCATGTCAATGCATCATTTAACCACAACAACTGAAATATTTAATTATTTTACAGATTTAATGGTTTTTCTAAACATATGTGTTCATAAAACACACTCACTGAGGGAAAAGTCAGTGCTGGATCAAGCAGATCAAGGGATCTTTGGAAAATATTTGATCCTCATGAGTCAGAGCAGTAATTTCTTCTGAATACTAACATTTGTCGTTCTGTTGTGTAGAGTGATTTATAAATGCACTTTTTGTTTCTAAAACAGTATTCTCACTCCTATGTCACACTTTACAATTGCATGCAATTTACATTTATGCAAATTAGGTGATGACATCATTCCGTGACTTTTAGGACAGCCAATAGCTTCTTTCTGAGAATGACCTTATACAAAAAGAAACATGCGTCACTCTATTGATGTCTGTCACTGTGATGTTTGTGAGTTTGTAATTGTTTACTGGTTTCCATGGAAACACCCAGGCTGTCAAAGCCACCGGTTTGGTTACGAGGTTTACATAGTGGTGCAGGCGTCTGTAGCTGTAGCTGCAAGGTGAAAAGAAAGCGTACAATTTCAGAACATGACACTAGGTTGCAGTTTTGGTGGTGTGAGCAGCAGCTTCAGCCTTCAAGTCATAAGAACACGAGAACTCACAATAAACAAACATCCAAACACCCACAGAGGAATGAATAAGACACTGGAAATGAGTTTCATAGACATTAAAACAGACTTGATTTATAATTTGCACGCAGCACTTTTCATAATTTTGATTGAATATTTAACAAATGTATTTCTTTTTTTAGCGTTTTCAAGAGTCATGCAATGAACAGAGTGTCTATGCAGGTCTTCAAAGTCTTGAAAAGTCTGGAATTTTGAGAGAAAGTCTTCATAACATATGGAAATTTAGCTTCTCTCATGAACTGCCCATTCTTCAATTCACCTATTCATTTTATCTACATTTGTAACTGTGACCACAATTCCATGTGTCCCCCCCCCCCCTCTCTTTCTCTTGCTTTTCACTGTCCCTTTAACCCTAACTAGTCGGGGTCTGCTCCAGCTTTCTGTCTGTTAAAAGGACGTTTTTCCTCTCCACTGTCGCCAATGTGTTATCTCCCGGAGAATTCTGTTGGGTTTCTATGACAACTAATCCAAGAGTCTGGTTAGACCAACTCTATATGTAAAGCACTGTGAGATAACAGCTGCTGTGAGTTGGCAACAAATCAAAAGTTATACATAAACTTTGATTTTATTTGATTTAATCTGTAAGATACATGAAGATACACAAGTATCAGAGTCAAAATTATATGTGTGATATTCATTTTACTTTTTTGGTTTCCATGTGTCTTGAAAATGTTTCAGCAGTAATCATTTACTACGAGTTATGCATTCAATTATTCATCCATTCATTCATGCATACATTCAGTAGTTCGGTGACGTATGTTAAAATTAACCAAAAGTGTTAAAAGATGTGATTTCCTTGGGTTTCATACACCAGATGTCTTTCTTAATTCCGTCGTGAGGGGAATGGGTGCTCAGAGTGGGACGTGCTGTGTGCTGGCGTGGGAGAGCGCATACCTGAGTTGAGTCAGCGTGGGTTCAGGAATCAGAAGACGTCAGTGATGAGGTCACAACACCAACGACCAACCTGTTGCCTGGGGGAGAACAACCGAGTGGAAAACTCCTCTGAGGTGTTGACCTGCACCCTGTCAGACACAATCAAATCCTCTCTATTTACTTTGACTTTTCTCTGCTACTGTCAATAATCATTGTATTTGAATACATTTACACAAGGAGTCATTAGATGAGATTATGCTAAACGCTAGCTCACTGACATGGTTAAACTGCAAATGTCATTAAATATTTGAGTAATTACACCATTGTGGTGTTGTTCATCTATATCAGGGCTAGGAAACCCTGGTCCTCAAGGGCCGGTGTCCTGCATGTTGTGGAGGTTTCCCTCTTTCATCACACCTGGACATCATTACATCATTATCAGGTTTCTGCAGAGCTCGATGATGAGCTGATCAATAATTGGACAAGATATGATAGAAAGGGGCAACATCATGGGCATCATCAACATCAAGGTCAATATGCAGGACACCGGCTCTCAAGGACCAAAGTTGCAGACCCATGGTCAAGATCAGTGATTCTCAACCTTTTTTAAGTGATGCAACACACCTATATACCCATCATCATCACTGCCTGTTTTATTAAACTGGGTATCTGTCCAAAACATTGCTCACATTTCTAATAGTTCTATTTGGAAATAAAAATATATAGAAATAATGAAAGACTTGTTTAAAAAAAAAGAAATAACCTAATTATAAGGACTTGCGCACATACAAATAATGATCAATTTAAATTGATAAAATATATTCTTAAAGGATCAACATCTTAACAATGATGAGCACAAACAATCGACATCTTAAAATGTCCAACTGTCAACACTGAAAAATGACTGTTGCATTGAACTGAGTGCTTTGAACATGTGCTGGCAACTTGCCAACGTTGGCCAATTTCTCCCCACAGAAAAAACACAATGCCTCTGGTGAGTCGTCTATTGTATAACATTCAGTTTATGAACTTACAGACGTTTTATTGAAATATGTATTAGATAACTATTTTAAAGTATTTTTTAATCTATGTTTTTTAATACTGTATATGTTTTTTTTTGTTTGTTTAAAGTACACCCTGGAGTGCCTTCAAGTACCCCCAGGGGTACACCTACCCCTATTTGAGAATCACTGGTCTAGATTATGAACCACAGGTACAGTTGAGTTAACATGAGAAATAACGTTATACAGACCTGTCAATCAAATCCTCCGTGGCATCACAGCTTCTATTTGACCAGAAATCCTAGTAACCATGGTTAAAGGTTTAACATATCATGAGTTAGACAACGTTTGTTTTAGTATTTTCAGAAAGCCATGGCATTTTGTACCGCCATCTAGAGGCTGTCAGTGGAATTACAAGTTAAGGCTCCATCTGCGCTGGCTTCTCTTTGGAGCTGAGGTCTTTGACCCTAAGATCGCCTCCACAGTTCACTCGTGGTTTTCAAACTGTGCTCTTCTTACGTTGAATAACAGATGTTTTTGTGCAGCCTGACGTCCACATGTGTAGTCTTTGCTCTACCGTTCAGCCCTCGTACTTCACACCTAACCTCAATTCATTGCTGTTGCTGCGGTTGCCAAAACACAGATTGAGGGTTTGGTTGAATCATCTCCCTTTAGTTCTTCCATCCAATCAGGATTCTTCAGCAAAGCGTGGAATGCTGAGCATGACGCAATGTGTGCAGTCTACGATCGGAGTCACGCCTCATCATTCACGTTAGCATGTGTCTGTACTCGTACGCGCATTGTCTCTGGTTCAGCTCCACCTCAGACGAGCATTGTGTTCTAATGATGATCATGACGCCAGTATTGACAATGGCAGTGTAACATATAATTTAAAAGAGAGTGTTTATATGGTTTCTTTGTTAAATTGTTCTGATTGTAGTTTAGCTTCCATGCTGTAAAATAACCCTGTCAAAGTCAAAGTATTTTTATTTATCTCCCTAGGGAAAAATTTGTCCAGTACAGAGGGATCTGCTGCATACAGAACATTCCACATTCAGTATGAGCATCCAGTGGTTTGTGTCAGGAAGGGCATCCGGCATAAAAACTCCTGCCAAAATAAAATATGCGAATTGGATTTGCTGTGGTGATCCCTGAAGGGAAAGAGCCGAAAGAAATCATCATCATCAACTTAACAAGCCTACATTAAAACTATTTTTAATACTATTAAAAAAATCATTAACTTGTAACCAACACAGAGCATGGATTTCATGCTTCTTTATTCCCTTTTGGAGAGTTAAATTTAAAGGTCTCTATTTTTTTTGCTGTTCAGTCTCAGTTGATGGTCATCTCTGTTTGTGTTAGCAGTCCGTTATTGTCCAAGTGGGGCAAAATGGAACAGAAACCGAAGACACTTTACAAATTTCTCTAACTCTGGGGGTCCACTCCACTGCTCTGTAGGCAACTGGAATTTGTCACTTTTACCTTCCTTTAAGGCACCCCAGTATGGTTGTGTTCAATTAGGGGAGGCTCACACATTTGTCCCATTGTTAATGAAGCTGAACTCATCACAACAGCACTGTGGGTCATTGGCTTCCACACTTATGACATGTCAGCTGCTGCACAAATCCACACCACCAGTGTTGTGTTGAACGCATTGAACCGACTCTTCTCTTTCACAAGACACACTTGATGTTGTAATGTTTCATTCCTAGTGAATTAGTGTCATTTCACATCCTGTTTCATTTGCTTTGGTCTCTTACTTCCAGAAGTGAGCAGTGACTGATGACACAGTGACATAAGAGTCAATATGTATCACTATGATCACAGAAGAGCTGATCCAGATCTACGACAGTGCATGTGTTTTGAACATCTTTGTATTGACTTTTACTTCAGTCCTGTATCAATAGCAATGTCCCGTCCTGTTCTTTATAACAGTGGACACAAAGACCACAGGAGACAAATTGGATCCCACTGGTAAATGTAATGCTGGTTCAAACAGAAGTACGAGACCCACAGAGATCAGATGGTACCCGACCTGACTTAGTGTATCCTTTCTTTCTAATCTCTCAGTCAGTTTATTGAAACACGTGATGGTGGGCTGTAAGGCTGAGGGTGGAGTCTCTACTGGCCCATAAAAAGGACAGGAAGTGTGTGTGAATATATTTCATGAGGATTTGGTTATAGTAATGATGATTAGTAACACAGCACAGCACTCATAGTTTATTTACATTAGATATACCTTTATTTGTCCCACTCAGGGAAATTTCAGGTTACAGTAGCAGAATAACAGATTGATTACAGCACACCTCAGATTCTCAAAAATATAAATACAAAAGGAAAGGACAGTAGTGCAACAAAACTCAAGAAAAATTAGAGTAGGTCATGGTACATTAATTGTCAGTGTTATGTCAGTTTCTGTTATAACACCTGACAGCTGCAGGAAGGAACGGCCCGTGATACCTCTCTTTCACACTCTGGGGTGTCTGAGTCTGTCACTAATGGAACACCTCAGTGCAGTCAGTGCGTGTTGGAGGGGGTGGGAGTCACTGACCAAGATGGAGGCCAGCATGACAGTCAATCTCCTCCTCCCCACCTCCTCCACAGGTTCCAGAGGTTCATCTCAGGATGGAGCTGGTCTTCTTTATCAGTTTGTCCAGCCTCTTCCTGTCAGCTGCTGTGATGCTGCTCCCCCAGCAGACCACGCCATAGAATATGGCAGGTGCCACAACAGAGTTATAGAAGGTCCTCAGGAGTGCCCCCCGCACCCTAAAGGACCTCAGCCTCCTGAGCAGATACAGTCTGCTCTGCCCTTTTTTGTAGAGGATGTTGGTGTTATGAGTCAAGTCCAGTTTGTTGTTGTTGTTCACTGGTGATGGGGGTGATGGGGGTGTGTGGGGGCGCCGACCAAGGTCCAACACCAGCTCTTCAGTCTTACTGGCATTGATCAGGAGATGGTTTTGCCGACACCAGTCCACAAAGTCCTGGATGAGTTCTCTGTATGATGTGCCGTCCCCATCTGATGAAGCCAACGATGGCAGAGTCGTCAGAGAAGTTCTGTAGATCACAGGAGGGTGATAGGTGGGAAACGTCTGCAGTCTAGAGGGTGAAAAGGAACGGTGCCAGTACCGTTCCCTGGGGGGCTCCGACACTGCAGAGAACAGTGTCAGACACACAGCCCATGGTCCTCACATACTGTGGGCGGTTGGTGAGGTAGTCCATAATCCAGTCAGTGAGGTGGTAGTCCACCCCTGACTGGACCAGCTTATCCTTCAGGATTTATTTATTTATTTTGTTTAGGTAATTTTTTTTTTTGACAAACCAGGATTGAGCAGGGGGTTGATTGTGGATATGATGAAGAGCTAAAACTCCAATCATGTATTTTCTCTATGTTCTGCAAGAATTCAATTTGTTGTAAATCTGCTTTGCTCTTTTTTTTTTGCTATTGTTGTGCTGCTTTATGACATTTCGTTGCCAGATCATAGTATGTGTCTGTGCAATGACAATTAAAGGAAGTCTGAATCTGAATCTGAATCTGAACTGTAGGTCCCACTTATCTGCCTCATGTTTCTGTATGGTTGCTGTGATATTCTCATTGCCATTGAAGTGCAGGCCCTCCTCATGCATTGCTATGTACTGTACTTTCCAGACTATAAATTACACTTATTTTCATTGTTTGACCAGGGTGCACCAGGGTGGGACTTACATGAGAAATTATTAAAGTGTATGATTTCAGACATTTTTTTCACACTGTCAACCATGCAGGGGCACAGTAGGTGTCATCCCTGAAGGTTTAACCAAAGTACTCTAGACACTTGAGGTGTGAAGCGGAGCTTTAAGGCAGTCACCTCTGCGTCCTCTACTATTGGGATTCAGAAAGGCCAGAATAATTTAAATTGTAACTGATGCTGTGTCTGATGACAGCCACACAGAAGAGGAAGAGGTGCTTTGTCTACCTCCAGAGTTAGTTAGTAAGAGACACCAAGGATAAAGAATTCAATAGATTTAGTGATTTGCAGTGAAATGGAGAGTTTGGTAAACTTCTTAGCATGTTCTTCATGCTATAGTTATGTCAATAACGGTTAATATTAAGATACCAGACATGTATTCAGCTGTTTGTCTATGCTTCATGTAGCTGAATATCCATCAGGGTGTATCATACTGTACACCTATTCAGCCTGTTGTTCTCTATTCTATTGTTAATATTATAGCTTGCCTTCAAGTTGAAAGGTCTGTTCTTAGTCTCGGATGTTATCAAATGAATTTCCCCCAAAATCGTGACTTATAGTCCAGGGCAACTTCTATATGTTTTTTTCTTCTTTATTATGTATTTTTTAGCTGGTGCAACTTATTCTCTGGAGCGACTTATTGCCCGAAAAATACAGTACACACTGTGAACCTAGTGACATCTCATGCAGTATCAACAATCAAAGAACTCAACATCATATTTTGTAAAACTGGGTGGATTATCTGTATGTTTTCACTTTATTTTTTTCTCCTAAAGCAGCCAAACTGGATGATCACACCATCTTTTAGGCAGTCCTTGGATGATCTGACCATCTTTTAGGCAGACCTCTCCAGAGACAGTGCTCCAGAATATAATGACAATGACGGGTCGGGTACAGTCATGTGATTGTTCTTATGAGGTCAAGGCTTGTAGACAGATTCCCATGTTTGATCCTAACTATCTGTGTCAGTCAGTGTGGAGCACATGTCAAAATGATGAAATCCTGTAGAAGGAACACAGCTGGACAAACAGTCTCCTTTGACATCAGTCTATACTGAAATTTACTTTTGTACTTTACTATGTGACTACTACTGTGTCATGGACAGTGTGGGTCACATTAGAAAATATGCATTATTTGTACATGGCTGCATTGGTGTGATCAGGGATGTGTATGTGGTTTACTAATGGTAACTCAAGGACATAACTGAAACTTCAGCACTACTCGAAACATGAATTCAGTCTCAATCCAAGTCATTTAACTGCACAGTTCTGTGTTACAGTCTGATCCTAGACTGGTGACTCTTAACTGGTCCGGCTTCAGGATCTATTGTCAACCCTACAACTAAACTGACAAGAGTCAAACTTCTAAAATGTATTTATTAAACTGATGTTGCGTCTTAAACATGAGATGATTCAGAATATAATTACTATTACAGGTGGTCCTCAGGTTATGTCAGAATTCCGTTCCTACGTCAGCGATGTAACCCGAATTTCTCTGTATGTTGAAATTAACCCTTTAATAGTCCCCAAATAATCCCTGAATGTTTTAATAAATAGCCAAATACTGTACACGTTTTATACATTTTATTAATTCAATAAAATAACTTAAAAAAAAAATGCTGTACTGTACTTGCTATCGCTTGCTATTGCTAGAGGAGGGGGAGGGGAGGGTGTGAGAGCAGGTGCAGCGTCGTAGACGTTGAAGGCACGGGTTTAGTACTTGGAGATGTCCGTCTGGAAGGAAATCTTCCTCTTTCCTCCCAGATCTCACGATAGCACCGTACACTGTGGTGATCACTGGAGAATTCATAGGTGCTGAATCCTTGACGTGGTCTAAAATATGGGCTTTGTCCTTAATAATGGTCGACACCGTCGTCCGACTGAAGCCTAAGGCTTTACCAATGTTCGTCGGTGTCTCACCTTTCTCCGACCTTTATATGATGTCCAGCTTCGTTTCCATTGTAATGGCTTTCCTCTTGGCTGGACCAGCATTGCTAGGAGATCTTGCTTTGTTTTTTGGGGCCATGATGTGAAAAAGGAGGGTGACAAAGCCGAGTATACCGATAATTACAAAGCACAAACACAGACGCTACTTTCCGCTACACAGCAACAGTATGCAGCTGGACACAAAATGGCGGGTGCTGTAAAGTACGACCCGTGCGCCGTAAGGTAGACTTGAGCGAGGTAATGTCAAAATGACATAGGTCGAGTACGCCGTAACCCGAGGACCACCTGTACTATTAGAGCAAACCAGTGGGTGGAGACGACAAATATGGAAATATTCTGTTTAACACTAAATCAGGTCCATTTAAACCCAAACTACATAGTGAGCTCAGTTAAAGGTTCAAAATTCACTTATAAACCCACTTTTAAACCCACTGAGGTTTTAGTCCAATAGAAATAAACCCAGATCTGATGGAGTCGCTGTCATACCCGAGTTTATCAGATCAATACTAACTTTAGGTTCTCCTGTGTTGTAAATGTGTGGTGTTAATGGTCATTACAGTAAATTACTACCCTCTACTGTTGGGGAGGGTGAATGGATGGGACTTACATGCATAGAAATAAAACAGAGGGCTGGTTTTTAATATTATTTAAACCCAGACAAAAGCCCAGGACCCACTGGAAACAGGTTTGGACCCATTTTAGGGTCACCACCCACCAGTTCAGAACCCCTGTCCCAGAGGAATAATTAAACACTAGATTGTTTTTGCTGTTGTCAAGTCAATCTTTTCCAAATGCCACAGCTCACCCATCATCAACCATCAGATTGAAAACAAGGTGTTGACTAACAAGTCAAAAGTAGAAAACCGTTTACTGAAAAGAGCTAATGTTTGGTTTTTGGGGTTTTTTTACAACTTAAAAAGACAAATTAAAGTCATATATATGGGCATTACATACTGAGTGGATGGCATGTTTGACAGTGGACGGAGACAAAGCCCACTGCAGACACAGATGGACGTGTTAGTAGAGCTAGTCCACTGACACTGTCCTACATGTTTCAACCACTGATGAATTTTCAGAGAATAGCATCTGTGGAATATGTTACACACATGAAATAAAAGGACCAGACAAAGTAGAAGGTCCTGATGTTTCCATCTAAACAGTCTGTATTTAAGTTAATTTAATTTAATTTAATTACAGATATCCCTGATAAATAATTCACTGTCCCCATCAGTTCTAGCTTGAATTTGCAAGAGCTCTAAAGGTTCGATATATCTTCATTTATTCAGGGTTCTTTCCATTATCATCGATCAAACGTTTTAACTCATAAGCCACGTGGAGAGTTTGTCCAAGTATGGAAAAACACAGTGACTGAGTGAATGAAACACATTGAAGTGTAATTCCATGACTGCAACGGCAGGATCTCACACTCCCAGCAAATGCTCTTCTTATCTAACATGGACAATCCAAACAGGTTTTCTTTTTCCTCTTTAGTCACTTAGACATATAAACCGTGATGCAGTATCAAAAACACACACACACACACACTCTGATCGTCTCAGGTCTCGAGGTGTTTGCCTGCCGGTAAATGAAGCGCCACTTGGCTCTCATTCAACTCAATGGCGCATCATTTTACCTGCATTGTAGTCTGTGCTGTTGCTGTTGACACGCTGAGAGTGTCATGATAGGCTGAAGTTACGCTGGCACGACACCCTTCAGAACAGCCGGAGAACCTGATGCCGATGGATCAGAAGCTTGACATTGGTGTGTGTGTGTGTGTGTGTGTGTGTGTGTGTGTGGGAACCAACACACTAATAATGTCAACTACCAAAGTGGAAACTTGCTGTGGGTATCGTAGGACGTATACTGCCACGTGTGTGACATGCCATCAGTGCACTGTTCATACAGATGCACCAGGACACACATCTATAGAGTGTAGGGTTCAAATGAATGATCCAATCGCTGCTGCCACTCTAGGAGTTTACTACTGGTCACATGAATGAATGGAGGCGATTCCACCATCGACTTGTCTTAGGTTCATCTTCATGTTCGAGACGAAAAAAAGTTGAATTTGACTATGTGTGAAATATTGATGTGGGCAGAAGCTCCCCAACGGTATCATTGTTGTCACACTGGGCTTCGTGTTCCACCACAGGAAGAACAGGTTATGAAAAAAAAACAAGGAAAAAACAATTGGAGCGAATACGATAACACCGCTGAATGTCCTCAGATGACTTCTACCTGAAAGGCACACACTGTAAAAGGAGCAACGAGGCTGTGTAAGGACTCCAAATGCCACACGATATGGGAAAAGAACTTGGCAACGTAATGTGTGTAAGCAGAAGTAAACACAGAGAGAAAGAAAATACAGAATTAGGTCTTCATTTGTTTGTAACATTACTAATAATCTGATTCTATAATGTATTTCTATAAAGAAAATAGCAAATCTATTTATGCAAAAAAAAACAGACATGATAAAGGAATAAAATCAAATATTTAAATGAATGAATTGAATTGAATATGCCTTTAATAGTCCCCAGAGGGGAAATATCAAAAACAGCAGCTTAAGCAAAGAGTAGAAAACAGAAAAGAGAATAAAACTCCAGGAATAAAATTAGGATCTTTGATGTTAAAATAGAGAAAAGTCCAGATATAAACGCTCAGTCAGCTGATGATAAAGGGTTAAAGCCTGTGAGTTTGATGTTGGACTAAAAATAAACAGTAATTGAGATGTTAATTGTGGAAATCCCAACCTCTCACGTGACATCAGCAAAACCAACGCGTTCTCCCTCAGTGTAGTTTGTCAATGGGAGCCTTAGGTTACAGAGGTGACAGGGGTTAAACTGGACTACATTTCACCATAAGGGATCGTCTATCGTATCACCTGCATGTCCACCCACAAGATCACCGACATAATGTTATTGTTGTTAAATGATTAATTGTGAATATTATATTTTACAGCTTACAGATCAGACCAGGAAACAGGAATGAGACAAATGCAAGGAGGAAGGAAAAATAAATAAGCTTATTAACCAGATGATTAATACTATGCATGTATCAAACTGTAACCGACACTTCAGTCAAACTGTGATGTAATGGACACATAACAAATGTTTATTCTGTTTTCACTGGATGGTTTTATTGAAGTGCATGTGGTCGGAAAACACTGACATAAGTCAGAGGTTGTCTGGAGGAATTTACTTGTGTCTTCTCAGTATCTCTGTGTGTGTGTGTGTGTGTGTGTGTGTGTGTGTGTGTGTGTGTGTGTGTGTGTGTGTGTGTGTGTGT
>JAPTHA010182701.1:0-12938 GCA_029814585.1 Gymnapogon annona | reverse complement strand
AGCAGAGGTTTGGCACAAACCAGACGTCATGCCACCAAAAAAAATGCTTGCTGGGTGGAAACAATATAACTGGAAAGCAGTAGTGTTAGAGGAAGTGTAAAGGAAGTCTAAGTCTAAGGACTTAGACTTCCTTTATTGTCATTACACAGACACAGACGTGTTCCCCTTTACTGGCAGCATTCTGGACCCCAGAATGCTGCACAGTACTTGCGGACAAATCCTGCCACACAGTCGGGGAAAGGTTTGGAGACCAGGGAGCTCAAGACATTCTTTGGACTGACGTTCCTCACTGGTTACATCAAAAAAACCTAACCTTGAGCTGTACTGGAGTGTCCATGAAATTGATGCCAATCCCTATTTCAATCAAACTATGTCGAGGAACCGATTTCAGATTATCTGAAGGTTCCTCCACTACAATGATAATGCAACACAGGACACAACAGACAAAATGTATAAAGTGCATCCAGTGCATCCTGTGTTGGACTACATTATAAATAAATTCAAAGAGCTGTATCAGCCCTTTGAAAACATCTGTATTGATAAGGGCATGTATGGAGTGGCCTGGCCTGTGGCTAGTCAGGAGTAGTCGCCAGGAGTAGTCGCCAGACTACTCCCGACTAGCCTGGCGGGAGTAGTCGGTTTTGCGACTCCAAAACTGACTACTGTTTCAACATGCAGCCTTATTTTGGCCAGGCCCACACACTGCCAGAAACTGTTCTCTCCCTCCTTGACCGTCTCCCAGGTAATGGATACACGTTATATATGGACAATTTTTATAACTCTGTGGCACTGTGTGAGCAATTGCTGAAGAAAAAAACATGCCTGTGGAACACTGAGGAACAACAGGGGAACCTCAGATTATCAGGGAGGCGACGAAGACAGACCTGGGTGCGTAGCGGAAAATTGTCCGCCACAACGGCAGTGTGCTGGCATTGTGGCGGACATGGAAAGACCAGTGTGTCGTAAAAATGATAACAACCTGCCACACTGACAGGATGGAGAGGGTGGAGGTCTGGGAGAAGATCCACAAGCAAAAGGTGGGTCAGTTGTAGCCACAGTGTGTTGTGGCTTACAATGTGAGCATGAATGGGGTAGATAAACTAGACCAGAATATATCTTACTACCAAAACGCTAAACTGGCCCAAGAGGTTTGTGGCCTATCTTGTTCAGGTGGCCATGTATCACACCTTTGTACTCTACAAGGCAAAGAATCCAGGGAAATGTAAAACTCTCTTGGAGTGTTGTGGTGTCCTGGACTGCCAAGAGACGGGAGGAGGAGGAGGGGCAGCAAGAGAAGGATGTTGGTGAATTGTGGGTTGAGAAAATGGTGAAACACATGTCGAAATCAAGTGGAAACTGTCATGTCGGCGGAAAAGGGAGGAGTCCAAATGCAGGAATGAGGTACAAAATAAAAGTGTTTATTCCAGCATGACGAAATTTCAACTAAGGGATTCCACAACATTCCATAAAGAGTCCACAACAAAACCTAAAGGAATCAGGGGATGCCGTAAAGATGGCGGTGGTGGAGGGCTCTAGGGAGAACAGTGGAAAAAACAGAAACAACAGCCGTTAGTGCGTGCTTCACACAAACCTTCGAACCGCACCGTACACAAACACTTGAACTGTGGATCGGGTCGAAGTACCGCAGGACAGTAGTGTAACGTTCACGTGTCGAACAGCGTCCCTTCAGCTCCTTAAGAATCCGAGGACACTGATCCAAACCATCTCCAGGTGTGTCCCTCAATCCGCTGCACCTGTGAGAATAATTACACACCACCACCGCGCGCTCCACAAACATACACATATGCGCACATGCACTACAACCTAACACACACAAACCACAGTACCCTCCCCCTAACGAATGCCTCTCGGCGTTCTACCAGGTCTACCTGGATGAGTTCGATGAAACTCCCTAATCAATTCCTTATCGAGAATCAAGTCCTTTGATATCCAGGATCTCTCTTCCGGGCTATACCCCTCCCAGTCCACCAAGTACTGGAACCCCCTTCCCCGCGGACGAACATCCAAAATCCTAGTCACTGTGTAAGCAGGATGGTCATCAATCATCCGGGGGGGTGGGGGATCCACCACCGGCGGGCTGAACTCGGAAGAAGAGACTAGTTTAACCAGGGACACATGGAACACCGGGTGCACCTTCATCGAGGGTGGAAGTTTCAGTCTCGCAGCACATGGATTAATCACCTTCTCAACCACAAATGGCCCAACGAATCTAGGTGCCAATTTCGGAGACTCTACCTCCAGGGGCAAATCCGGAGTGGAGAGCCATACCCGTTGTCCCCCTGATAGTCCGCAGCAGGAGAACAGCGGATGTCGGCCAACCTCTTAGTCTGCTCCACGGAGCGGTTCAAGGCTGCCCTAGCTGACCTCCACACCCTCCGAATCCGTCGGAGATGTTCCTGTACAGAGGGAACCGACAACGCCGCCTCCTGCTCAGGAAACAACGGGGGTTGAAAACCATAGCAACATTCAAATGGAGAAAGGTTAGTAGCGGAACATGACAAAGAATTATGGACATATTCAATCCATGCCACTGACCACTCCAGGAGGCAGGATGCTGTGCTGCCACACAGCGCAGAGCTGCTCCCAAAGTCTGGATGGCACGCTCCGTCTGTCCGTTTGTCTGCGGGTGACAACAGGAGGACAGGCTCACCTTGGCTCCCACACTGCACAGAACTCCCTCCACACTCAGGAGGTAAACTGAGGCCCCGGGTCAGAAACTATGTCCAATGGAAGTCCATGTAGCCGGAAGACATGAGTCACCAACAGTCTAGCTGTGTCCACCGCCAAGGGAAGCTTAGGGAGGGGAACATAATGAACCAGTTTAGAAAACCGATCGACTATGGTGAGTATTACCGTGTTCACATCAGACGGAGGTAATCCGGTGACAAAATCCAGCGCCATGTGGGACCATGGATGTCCAGGTACCGGACGGGGGGCGCAGAAGTCCGGCAGGGGCTGTATGGGAAGACTTACCCTGGGCGCAGATGGAACAGGCAGCCACAAACTACCGGGTGTCCCCAGTCATCAGGAACCAAAGCGTCCTCTGGAAACCTGGATGGCAGGCTAACCTGGAAGCGTGTCCCCACTCCAGCACCTTGGTCCGCACCGTCCTCGGAATGAATCTCCGGCCCCGTCCCCGGATCGGGCTCCGTCCTCAGTGACTCCTGGATTGCTGTGTCGACCTCCCACCTAGCTGCCCCCACGATGCTGGCTGGCGGGAGGATAAGGTCCTGCTCCTCAGCCTCGATGAGTCCGTGTTCATCAGCCTTGACGTTCCGGGAACCCGGCCGATAGGACAACGTAAAGTTGAACTAGCTTAAAAATAACGCACATCTAGCCTGGCGGGAGTTTAGTCTGTGTGTGGGCCGAAAGTAGGCCAAGTTCTTATGATCCAACATCAAAAACGGCACTTTAGCTCCCTCCAGCCAGTGTCTCCACTCTTCCAGAGCTCACACCACCGCCAATAACTCCCGGTTGCCCATGTCATAATTCCGTTGAGCCGAAAACAAGCGTCGGGAGAAAAGGCGCAAGGATATAACTTCTGGGACCCAACGTCCCGCTGGGACAGCACGGCCTCCGCACCTGTGTCAGATACGTCCACCTCCACCACAAATTGTCGAGAAGAGTCCAGGTGCTTCAACACCGGTGCCGAAGTAAATAACCCCTTCATTTGAAAGCCTCTCCGCCCCCACGGACCACCCTAACCAGACAAACGGATGTTAGCTGAGTAAGTGGCGCGGAAACCCAACTGTAATCCCGTACGAACCGTCGATAGAAGTTCGCAAACCCCAGGAACCTCTGAAGCTCCTTCCGATTGGATGGAGTTGGCCAGTCCGCAACTGCTCTGATCTTACCCGGATCCGGTCGCAACTCCCCTTGTCTTACATAGCTCGCTGGAAAAATTTCCAAACGTTGAGACTGATGGAGACCCCTGCTCCCAAACCACGGTCGCCCACCTAGCCGCTCTCCCCCTCAAAAGATTCAGCGTATATGTCACCTGAGATCGTTCACTCGGAAAAGAGTCCGGTTGTTTCTCAAACACTAATGAACACCAGATTATAAACCCTCTAGCAGCCCCCACCTCCCCTGCATACGGCTCCGGTGTGGGCACGAACAGCTCCCTCCCCCCCGACGTACCCTAAGGGCGCAGTACTCACAGTAGGTGGAGCGGCACTGACCGCAGGTGCGGGCGATGATGCACTTGCTCCGTGAGCTGCGATCTCAGCCCCTGCAGTTTACCCATAATCTCCGCGAGTGTGTCTTCGTGTCTTCCCAACCGTTGCCTCTGCTGGGCGAGGGCTCTTTGGAGCGGTCTCATTCCTGCTGGATCTTCTGATCTTTGGAGTGAACGTTCTGTCATGTCAGCGGAAAAGGGAGGAGTCCAAATGCAGGAATGAGGTACAAACTAAGTGTTTATTCCAGCACGATGAAATTTCAACTAAGGGAGTCAGTCCATAAAGAGTCCACAACAAAACCAAAAGGAATCCTTTTGGTTTTGTTGTGGTGGTGGAGGGCTCCAGGGAGAACACTGGTGAGCGTTTCACACAAACCTTTGAACCGCACCGTACACACACACTTGAACTGTGGATCGGGTCGAAGTACCGCGGGATAGTAGTGTAACATTCATGCGTCGAACAGTGTTCCTGCAGCTCCTTAAGAATCCGAGGATGCTGATCCCCGGATTCTCCAGGTGTGTCCCGCAATCCGCTGCACCTATGAGAATAATTACGCACCACCAACGCGCGCTCCACAAACACACACATACGCGGACACGCACTACAACCACACTCCCTTACACACACCACAGGAAACCAGTACAAGCTGATAATTCTGAACCCGACTCCGATTCCTCCGAGTGGCTCCCGTCGGGATCGGTCAGCAGCAGCGATTCATCCCCATATGGGCATGGATCCAACAGAGTGACCAATACTGTCGCTCTGGGAGAACAGGTAAAACCTTACTGTTTGTACGTGTGCATGAACCTTAGCATGGTGGCGGTGTGTGTTGTTTTGTTTTGTTTGTAAGGTGAATTCAGTACAATAACAGCATCAGAATCAGAGACACCAATAGACTTGATAAAATAATCAAGAAGGCTGGCTCTGTGATCGGTCTGAGGCTGGACAGTTTTGAATCTGTGGTGGAGAGGAGGACATTACAGAAACTGATCTCCATCATGGACAACGAAGACCACCCTCTCCACCACACACTGGACAGACAGCGGCGCATGTTCTCCAAAAGACGACAGCTCTGCTGTTGTATGGACAGATACAGGAGGTCTGTCCTTCCATCGGCTTTAGAACTACACAATAAACTCACCGAATGTCAAACCCGGTCAGAATGATACCTTTGCACCTTACTGTTTATTTACTGGATATATTGCATTATCCATTATTATATTATATTTTATTCTAATGTGTGTTGCTACTGTTATAAACCAATTTTGCAGCTTTTGGGATCAATAAAGTACTTCTATCTATCTATCTATCTATCTATCTATCTATCTATCTATCTATCGATCGATAGATAGATAGATCTATCTAGATCTATCTAGATGGACTAGATAGATCTAGTCCATCTAGATCTATCTATCGATTGATCTAGATGGACTAGGCTGGACATTAGCACCAGGAAGGAGACCCAAAACTGCTGCATTCTCATTTTCACCGAAACGTGGTTAAACTAATCTGTTCCCGATAAAGCTGTTAGCTTGGATGGGCTAACAATGCTCCCTATGGACAGAAGTAAGACTCTCTGCGGTAAAACACAAGAGGGGGACTGCAATGACTGGTTAACAACAAATCTTCATGTTGTTAACCAGACCAACATGAAGACTGTCCTTCCTAATTTCACCAACATGTGAACTTTGCAACCAGGGGGGATAACACACTGGACCTGGCATGTACCAACAACAAGGAGCTTTCCATAGGCTCTCAGTTATTCTGACACCATCATACCGGCCCCGCTCATCAGAGAGAAACCTGCTGTGAGGGGGGTGAGAGTCTGGCCTGACGGAGCATGGGACATGGGACATGTTCAGGGATACTGCAGCGAACGATCAGCACACGGATGTGGAGGTGTACGCCGCATCTGTGTTTGACTACACAGTCTTTCATCACACGGTCTTTCATCACACGGGAAAACGAGAAACCTTGGATGAACAAGGATGAGTCTGAAGGAACGTAACACAGCCTTCAAAACTGGTGACATGGTAGCTCTTGGGTCAGCAAGAGCCAATCTGAACCATGCCATCAGGGTGGCTAAATGTGCCCACAAGTCAGAAGATCCAAGGTTTTTTCACGACTCTGGAAACACCAGACCAACTGGTCTGTGGCACCAGACAACTGTGGCCTTGTCACCGGTTACAAGGCCACCCCCCCCCCCCCGTTGTCTGGATGACATCAGTTTTTTCAATGCCGTGAATGACATTGATGGAAAATTTGAGGACGTGACACCGGCAAATAAATCCACCCTCCATTCCGATGATCAGGTCCTCAGGCTCGAAGCCACTGTTGTGTGCAGAGTTCTGAGCAGAGTTAACGCACGGAAAGCTGCAGGCTCTGACAACATTCCTGGACATCATCAAGGAGTGCGCTGACCAGCTGGCCCAGGTGTTCACGGACATCAACACCTGGGCCAGCTGAACCAGTTTGTCATCCCATCATGCTAAAAGTCATCTTCATCAATTTTTCCTACTTTTAAGTTTTTCTGCCCGACTCTTGTGGTTGTGTTGATTGGACTCTTTGGACAACATGGACATGAGTCGTTTTTGAAGTTTTTGAGAGGTAGTAGCTGGTCTGCTACTTCACGGACTCCCTCAACCAGTCCCTTAACCGGATACAGTGGTCTCCAGGTGGGATGAGCTACAGCGGTGAACACCGGAGAGCGACCCGCGTGACTACGCCATCAGGGCAGTGGAGCCGGTGTCATGTACCGGGATGCGGAGGTGACGGTACGACCGGGGTTTCATTCGGTTTGGGTGTGTAATGGTATTCTACCCGTTTCACCACCACGATAGGACCCTAACGGCTAACGAGCTGCGGCACGGGTGCTAAGCTGTGCGGTCCAGCTGTGAACGACTTCTGGATCAGGACTCAATGGGACTGTTGGTTTTTGGTTGGTTTTCTGTTGTGAAGGCTGACGAAGAATGAGGAGAAGGGGGGAGGACTGGAGGTGCATGTGAGGGAGCTGTTGCTATCTGTGGCAGCTAGGCTAACATAGCGGATAGCGGTTAGCAGCTGTATTAGCAGCAATATTTACAGCAATATTTACACTGTTTATAGTGTAAATATTGTATTGCAGTATTGTGTAGTATTTTCACTGTTCATAGTACTGTTTACATATGATATGTAGTATTTTCACTGTTTATAGTACTGGTTACCACCAGTATGGTTGTGCAATATTGCACTGTTCATCTTGTTTATTCCTTATTCCTTATTGACTGTGTGTTGTCACAGTCAATATTTTGTGTTATCAGTTGCCAATCTGACATTTCATTACCTCCCCAACGGAAGGGGGGGGACAGGATATGGGGCAGATTTGCCGGCTCAAAGCAGCCCTCATGGAGATGCTTCAAGCTGGCATTCCAGGCTGGAAACCATACCGGGGGGCTTCTAGCGGGTGCTCCACACATGCAACTGGGCCACAGGGGCTTCAAGTCTGCAACCACACCTATGTCTGAAGTTTCAATTCAATTTAAAAGACTATTTATCCCGAAGAGCAAGTTTTTTACTTTGTATAGTAAAAAACCCACTTCCCACTTCGAGAAGTGGGCTTTCCAGAGAGCTGGGAAGCCCACTTCCCAGCTCTTCGGGGGTCAAGTGTTCCATCCTTTTGTTAAGCATGTTTCTCATGTCTCTGTCATGTCATCGTCTGCTGTTTGACGAGTGTTTGCCACGGAGGTGGGTTCTGTCACAGTTCAATCTTGCTGCGGTTTGGGCCGCTCCCCCTCCATCAAGGGATGACCCAATTATTTGATCTGGTCCACCTGCGAGGGTGCTCTGGGCACTGGCCCCTTTATCAGCATAAAGGGGCCGGTGTGGATGTTGTGCTGTTGTGTTCACTTTAGTTTGCAATTTTGTTCCTGCATCCACAGGAACAGGACTTCGATTTGAACTGTGGCAGCCATGTCTCACTTTTTGTGTTCCTGTTCCTAGTGTCACATTTATTAACCATGTGTTTTCAGTTAATAAATGTCATGTTCCTCTTCAATTCCATGCAATGGAGCTGATTAATCCGTCCTTGTCGCAACTGTAGTTTTTAGTGGAGTTATAATCTTACTATGACAAATTTGAGGTGTAAAGCTTGTTATAAAATTCTGAACAAAAGGATGCAATTGTTTTGCTTTGCTGTTTTGCAGTAACAATACTGCCATTGATTTTTAAAGCATTTATGGATGATTTTTATAGTTTTGACTTTTCTAGGCAGAAAAAGCAGGAGGACCATTGCTCAGCCTCTTCCAACCATTTCATTCTTGATCTCTCAAAGGCACCTTGAGCCTTTCTGTATAAGTCATTGAATTTTTCTTTATCAATTTAATTGTAGCTACTCTTCCTCTGTAAAAAAAAATGTGCTGGTTTTGGATAAGGATGCCATTTGAACCATTTATTTTCTTCCTGTTTTCAATTTTGCCAAGATTGCTGATAAATTTAAACAGTGGTCATTCACCACTGTTTAAATTTATCAACGTCAAATTTAAACAGTTCTCAATGTTGACAAAGAATTTTGCTCGAGACAAGTTTTAACTACAGCATCATGTGAGAGGAGACTATTGAGGGAAGAGCTCCCTTCTCTTCCCTTTATGGTCAGAGAAGGGAGCTGTATTGGTTTCTATTTGTGTATTGTTTTTGTTAATTATTTGAGAGACAAGCCAGTAGTCGAGTTGGGAATGTTTGGAAAAGTCCTTTAAATCAAAGGACTTTAAAGGGCGAAGGTGGGTCCCCCCTTCTCTACAACCACCTTTACCAGGCTCTTAGCAATAAAAGGAAGTTTAGAGATGGGCACTTAACTGCTAAAAAGTGCATTATCTAAATTAGGTTGTTTAAAAAGAGGGTGGATGACAGCATGATGTGTAGTATTTTCACTGTTTGTCGTACTGTTTGCATTGTTGTGCAATTTTTCACTGTTTTCAGTACTGTTTACATTGTTACTGTATGGATTTTTGTTGTCACCTTGCACTGCAGCCACTATGGCTTTGTATTCACTTCAGCAATCTTGCACTTTTGTATTCCATGTGTATTTTGGGTTATCAGTTGCCAATCTATGACATTTCATTACCAAATTCATTGAGTCTCAGTCTTAACAGCTGAGCTGTGATGTCATCAAGGACGTTCTGTCTCAAATTGACATTTTACTTGCAAGTACGTACTTGTCAAGAACGTACTTACGATATTGCCAAGTACGTACTTGAAAAGTACGTTCTTGCATACTTGCATACTTGCGTATTTAGAAACGGCACGGCATTTGCGTTGAGTCGACGCACTGCCTTGATGACGTAAGAACGCACCGGAACCCGGAAGCTCGGTGTTTGGGCTGTTTACATTTGCAGCAGGTACCATGAATCCTCCGATGATCAACTCCACCAGCTCCGTTTCAGCAACAAAAAGTAAGCATGTGGGAAACCGGTGGTCTGTTGTGTGTGTGCGTGTGTGTGTAGGTTTTGAGGCAGGAGTGCGTGTGCGCGCGACGACGCCCTTTGCGCGCGACTAACACAGCTAACACACAGCTAAACAGCTAACACACAGCTAATGTTAGCTGTGTGTTAGCTAACATTAGCTAATGAATAGATTTTATTTGAATAGATTCAAATAAAATCTATTCAATTTTATTTGAATAGACCAAATAAAATTGTACAAATGTAACAAACATCTGAAATTGACAACTTTTTCTCATAGCAACTGAAATAACAGTCGCAAAGTCTTCCATTCCTTTCGGTTTTTCCCTTCAGGGGTTGCCACAGCGAATCACTTGCCTCCATCTACTTATGAATCCTCTACTCTCACACCAACTAACTTCATATCCTCTTTCACACCTCTCTGGGCACCCTGTCATAAGTTTTCTCCAGATCTACAAAGACACAAAGCAGCTCTGACCTTCTCTGTACACCTCTATCAACATCCTCAAAACATATGCTACGTCTGTAGTACTCTTTCTTGGCATAAAACTGTATTGCTGTTCAGTAATGCTAACTTCTATCCTTCGCCCATCTTAAACTACTTTTTCCCATAACTTCATTGAATGGCTCATCAGTTTTATTCCTCTAGTTACGTGCCCTTGCTCTTAAAAATGGGCACAAGCACACAAGTCAAAAACTCTACTGCTACCCCTCCCAGAAAACTTCCATACCTCCACAGGTATATCATCAGGACCGAGCGCCTTCCCATTCTCCATCCTCTTCAGTGCCTTCCTCACTTCATCTTTCCTAATCTTTGATACTTCCTGGTCCACAACATTCACCTCTTCTACTATTCGTTCCCTCTCATTTTCCTCACTCATCAAGTCTTCAAAGTACTCTTTTCCATCTTCCCATCACAAAACTGACACTCGTCAATACGGTTCCATCACCTACACTCTCGTCAGTAGGTGAGAGTGTAGCCAGTCTACACATGATGTAGTCTGTGTAGTCTCCACTCCTTATAGGTCACCCTAAGTCCCTGCCACTTCTGGAAAAAAGTATTCACTACAGCCATTTCCATCCTTTTTTGCAAAGTCAACCACCATCTGTCCTTTTGCTTTCCTCTCCTGTATACCAAACCTGCCCATCACCACCTCATCACCTCTGTTTCCTGCACCAACATGTCCATTCAAGCCTTGCACCAATCACAACTCTCTCACTTCTAGGGATTTTCTGTATCACTTCTGTTCTGTACCACTATCCAACCAGAATTTCTCCTTCTCCTTTAACCCTCCTGTTGTCCTCATATTCTGTGTACACCCCGTGTCCTCCGGGTCAAAATGACCCGTCTTCGTTAAAGCCCTGGAATAAGTAATTTAATTGAATTTGAAACACCAAATCTTATTTTGCTTGAAGAAACAACTTGTCATTCACCACAAATTGTGTGAATACCTGAGTTTTCCCTCTTCACCTGGCAGAAAGACTGCATTTATTCAAGACGCCACTCGTTGCTATGACACTGTTAAGTATATTATATTTTTCTGAATATGTGGTAATCAATATTTGTATTGTATTTCTATAGCTTAAGAAAGAATAGAAATGTGCAAAAATGAGTTTTAAATGCATTTTTATTCATGCTAATGAGTGGGGTTTTTTGGCCTGTGAATAATGTAAGAAAATATACAGTACAAAAAAGGACAACGGCCTTTGGACAGAAGAGATTAGCATCAGTGATTAGTATTGCTGTCACAGAAAACATTCCTAGAAATCAATAGTGAAAATCATAGTTGTTACAAATATGAAAACATATTACGTCAGGCCCTGCGTTGTAGAGGTAGGGAAGCCGCTTCACCCACTTATCCCAGAACTCTCTTATGGCTGCAAGTTTGTCTGTCACACATCTTGCTGGTCTTGACTCATGGTTATCAAAATGTAGCAGTCTTGAATAGGTGTGAAAGGGTTTGAGTGGCATTGTGGCTCAGAAGATTGGCTTTCCACTCTCTGCATCATAGACAGAGCTGCAGCCTCACCTCAGGATCTGTAAACACCTACTAAGATTAGCAGCCCTAAGTAGGCCCGCTGGTCAGCCTCATCCATCTTTTTCCAGTTGTTTCCATATTTGTGAAAACACTCCAGATTTGTCATCGCAAGGATTATTTTTTCTATTGCTGGTGTGATGTAGAATGTAGAGAATGTCATGAGCATGAGAAACGGCATATCTTGCGGGTCCTGGGGTCATCTTTATGACATTTTCTTCTGCCATGTTGGTCATAGGCTGCTGACGACCACGTTATTTTGCTGTTTTTTGAAAGGAAAGTCTCTCTTTCAGCTTCAGGGCTTTCTTCTTCTGAAGAAGATTCATCATGCTCTGAGTTGTATTCCTCCGCATCTTCTTCTTCAGATACATCCTCCACTTCTTCTGAGAGTTGTCTTACTGAACATCTGAAAAAAATCAGCTCTAGAGCCTGCTCGACGCTATAACGCGCACTCATGGCTTCAGCACAGAGAGAATTGTCATCTGCAGCACAATGGGCCCAGATGGGCTGCAGCCCATCGCAGAAGGCTGGTCTGGCCTTCTGCGAGACTGGCCTTCTGCAGTCTGCGAGAAGGCCACCTGTCTTGTCTTGTTTACGTCTGCTACTCAATGATTTTAGACAGATCAAAAGCACTGCAGTCACAGGAAGAACACCTGTATTACATTTGCTAGTGATTGATCTGAGACAGAACTAAAACATTCTCACATTCTGTGGTGTGTAAGTAACTCTGTGACCGCGATTTCAATTGAATTTCACTGTCCGGTCATTTTGACCCAAAGACCACCTTTGTAACTTTTTTCGTACAGCATGCATGGGAATGTGAAGAAAGGTGACAGTTCACTTTTTCTAATGTTGGGGTCAATCTAGGAAAAATCATAAAATTTCAAGCTGAAAAAATAACGTTTAGGGAATTTTTTTGTGTTTTTAACACAGTGGCGCGTCATTTTGACCCGAGGACAACAGGCGGGTTAACTCACATCCTACCTGTGGAGCATACCCACTAACCACATTGGACATCACCTCTTCAATTTCAAGCTTCAGACTCATTGCTTGAGTCTGAAGCTCCAGGACATTCCTAACAAGCTCCTCCTTCAAGATAACTCCTACTCCATTTGTCTTTGTATCCCATGATAGAACTGCTTGAACCCTGCTCCTAAACATCTAGCCTTGGTAGCTTTCCACCTGGTCTCCTGGACACAGTATGTCAACCTTCCTCCTCTGCATCATGTCCACCAACTCTCTACCTTTTCCTGTCACAGTTCCAACATTCA
>JAPTHA010182695.1:0-12938 GCA_029814585.1 Gymnapogon annona | reverse complement strand
GTAGACCGTCTTCAGGGTCCAGTTGTAATGTGATCCCCCCCCCCCCCCACGGAGGATAGGTGATACATTAGATATATTTATGTATTTTGTGTATATAACTGTAATGTACCTTCTGGCTGTAAATATTACATAACCTAAATCCTCCCGAAGTTTATTTGAAGTATTGTGATATATCTCTTGAATATTCCACAGGTTTATGAGCGTCTTAAGTCTCTAACGTTGCAGCTCGGTACATTTCATGGATGATTTTGCAGTAACTATTTGCAACATTAGGTGTCATTAAGGGTTTGTGAAGACCTTGTGTGCAGCGATGCCTTTTATTTTTTTTTAATTAATTTGACTAACACCAATATATTTTCATAATTGTAGACCAGTATTATTGCAATTTTTGGAAAGCGGATCACAAAAATGTAAAGTAAATGTACCTTGTAATGACCCATTTCACAACGATAACCCTCAGGTTAAAGCTCATCAGGATTATTTTGCTTCCCCATCTTAAATCATCTTTAAAAAAAATGAATAAAAAAAAATTATATATATATATATATACACATCTGATCAGTATCAAAAAACCTTCAGCTCATGGGAATTTACTGCAACACTGTTGTTTTCCTGTCGTCAAAACACTAGTATTGTCTAAACACACTGCTGCTGATGTCCATGTGATGCTGACGTCTACCTCCTCATCTTAATGTATTGTGTGTGTTCTCCTCAGTGCTTCATTCATTTCTCGAGCTGAGTGGGCTCTCCGGAGGCCCCCCCCCCCCCATGTGACCACCGACCAAGGTCACCATAGTCCCACATTTTCACTGATGATGTTTGCGGTGACTCCAGTATCACGATTTTCCACAGTCAACTTTCTTTCAACGGCAACAAACTCTGATTAAACTTCCTGCTCGGGAGAGAGTTTTTACAAATTTATTTATCTTTTATTCAATTCAACACTGTGTTCAGTGGTATTTTTTTAACCCCGTTTTGTTTACATTTTTCATAGTACAACACTATAGCTGTATTTGCACACTACAAGACGGAATTCCAGACCCACAAACCAACAAACCAAAAAAAAACTACCCCCCCCCACCGTCCAAAAAAAACAAAGAACTCACAAAGAGCACAAAGAACATAAAACAAATAAAATGAAAAAACAAACAAAAGAAAACAAAAACAAACAAAGAAGTCAAAACAGGTACAATAACAAACCCACCCAAACGAACAAAAAAAGAAAAAACAAAATGGGCACAATGACAAAGAAAACAAACAAAAACAACTAATAAGTGAACCGCTTGAGTCTATTTAGTCATATTTATTGCGAGTCATATACAGTATTTTACTTGCGAGTAAAGGCCTTTTCCTAGAAATCAAAAAATCTGATGAGTTTGGGTTTGCAGGGACATGTAAAGGAGCTTCATTAAGGCAGATACAAAGGCGGGTGGAGGAGCTGCTATTAAACAACAGTTGGCTAACGAATGCAAAGTAAATCCACGTTTTATACTTGATGAACTAAACAGTCAGAAGGTCATATGGCGGCCTCTCTAACGCCACTAATCCCACCTCTACACTCCCATTCAATGCACTGACTGCCTTTTATATTGCGCACTTAATCCCCTCCATGGCAACCAGTAGGAGCGTCCCCCCCCCAACCACTTCTTTTAGAGGCTGCTGCAATTATTCAGAATATCCACATAATAATCAGTTGGTGTCCCAGTTTTTTTTTTAGAGCACAGAGGAAGTCCGTGTGAATGAAAAACCTGTCGACAAAATAAACTCAGACAAAAGCTGTGGCAGCCAAACCACACCGACGATGGCTGTTAGATTTTTTTTTTCTTTTCTGGTAGGACAGCAGTAATTATCAGCTGTTAGTGGCGTCTAAATCTGCTCCGTGGCAGTACTTTCCTGTTTGTGCGTAAACAGCAATCTGAGCCAGATCTACAGGTGTGTGACACCTGGGCACCTGTCTCGCTTGTCCAGTGTTTCTCAGTTATTTTCTGTTACACCCCCCCAAGACGAAGACACCACCAACACCACCAACGCAACTAGAAATATGATCATTTGTCTATAAAATTGTAATAGGAGTCTTATAACACATCCGTTGATATGGTGTGGGTTTGTTTTTGTTCGTCTCCTTCTATGATGCTAACATGCTCGTTGGTTTACTGAAGTAGCGTTCACAAAGTGGGATGATTGTTGGCAATATTCACATTTTGAGCCAAAAAAATTCAAGTGTCCTATCACCGTGACTGGGGCGTTATTGGATGTTATTTGTCTGTTGTCATGCTGTCCACTGTTGTCCATTATTTTGAATATTTTTAGACCCAAAGCCCACCAGTCTTTCTCGGTCTCCTACCGTAGTCACAGTGAAGCCAGGCGATACGTACACTTTGTCATGTTTCCTGGTCTTAGCTTTAGGGAGACTTTGGTTTGTCTCATTATCTCCGTCTCTGTCTGTCTTTCTTTTCATCTCTGTTAAATATTCATGATGGATGTAAAAAACACTTAAATCATAGAGCTAATACTCCCTGTACATACTCTGACAATGAGAGCACCACTGACACCTACTGTAATGGATGTGCCATTACACTTTATCCTACTACGGCAAAAAAAGCATTTTCCCAGGGGTCACATGCGCCTCCCCTGGCATTGCACCCCACTGTGCTAGCCTGACTGTAACGTCCGTCTGCCTTTTCATTAGGCCTGAAAACACACCAGCTGAGGAATGTCCGGAAAGTCCAAATGTGACATTTGACAAACGGGGGCCCCGGGAAGTTAATATTTGCATGAAACGTTATTGCCCTTTACAGTTGGCCGTCTGCCGACGTGTAAGGCTGTTTTTGCGGGGTGGGATTGGTGGTGGTGGTGGTTGTGCAATGGCGCCTGCCGGGCTGATTTCAAATGTTGATCTCTCACATGGTGATTTGTGACTGGTCCTGCCAGGCCTGTGACCGTCCTCTCTCCCTGGTGAGCAAGAAGCATTCACACATGTTTAAAATAGAGCAGTTTCACTCTGTGGTCTGGCCTAGTGATCGATGGGACCCCTGAGCCTTTGGTTTTATGGCTCTCTGGACCCTTTGTGCGCTGACAAGAGCTCAACGGTTACAGTCGCGGAGGAAGAATGGACTTGTTTTGTCGGCTCTCGTTGAAGTCCCCCAGGTTCCTCTGACCCCCCCTTGAGGGACCGTCCAAAATGTCAGGCTCATCATCAGGAAGGAAGAAATCGGAAAAATTTGACTTTGGGGGGGCGGGGGGTGGTGGTGTTTGTTCGTACATCATCAGGTCAGATTACAGGCTGTATTTGTACCAGAACTAAGTCTAGTCTGTGTTGATGTGTCTGTATTACTGTGTTGATGAGTCCAACAGTTGTTTAAAACCTTTTTTTGTGTCACAGACCGTTTTAATGTCTAACAATATTTTCACAGACCGGCCTTTAAGTTGTGGTGGATGAATACAAGAAAATGAAATGATACGACCGACATAAAAACTGGTATTTAGTAAATATAATAATAAGGGTGAATCCACTGTGTATGTAACTTTATTAGCAGTAACATCACACCAACAACATAACATGAGTAACAGCCTCTCTACAACCAAAGAAACCAAACAAAGACTTTTGTTTTTTGTTCATTTTTCCAACTTGGGGGTTTCAATTTAGGACTAATGTATTATGTGTTAGTGTTAGAACAACCGTTTGAAGAAGGTAGTGGATGTAGGTAACACATGTGACCATCTGGACATGCATCAATAGACAGATCCAGCGGAGAGAATTTGGTAGTTTTTCAAAATAAAACATAGTTCAGAATCCAAAAGTGAATGAAACAGAAATAACTATAAGTTATGTATTCTTTTCTGTGTGACCATGGACCGTTACCAGTCCACGGCCCAATGGGTTGGAGACCACTGTTGGAAAACAGGAAGAAATGTGACATAAGTTTCGTGTCATAAAAGTCACCCCAAAACTAGAGATATTCCAAGAAGAGCTTAAATAGGAAACTGCAACCTCCAAAATTCTTACATTGTTTTGTTCAAAATAAGGCAGTGATATATTGATTGATTGACGATCGTTATTTTCTCCCCCCTCCCAGCCCCTACACACACACGCCTGGTTTTTTAAACTATCATTGCAGTGGTGGATTTTCACTGTCATCTCGGTTTGATTTAGAAGACTTGTTTCTAAGTTGCAGTAGCGCTATAGTGACCAGAGAGTTCCCACAAATCTCAAAACCCTTCTTCTTCTTCTTCTTCTTCTTCTTCTTCTTCTTCTTCTTCTTCTTCTTCTTCTTCTTCCTCTTCCTCTTCCTCTTCCTCTTCTTCTTCTTCTTCTTCCTCTTCCTCTTCCTCTTCCTCTTCCTCTTCCTCTTCTTCTGCTTCTTCGTCCTCCCCCTTCATCCTCAGTGTTTGCAGACGGCTGAAGTATTTTCTAAGGAGTTGCAGATACGTGTTTTCTAAGGAGTTGCAGATACAAGCCGTTACATGCATCTAAGTCCTCTGGAACACAGCTTAACCTCTGCAGTGTTTTATGGCTCGTGACTACCGATAACACAGGCTGCGAGATGTTTTTCTTGGTGGCTTCAAACATGTACCTTTGGCCTTGACGATGTTAACAGGGGGATTTTTTTTGTTTTTTTTTTTGTGCCGTTTCTCTTACCCGAAGTGAAAAAAGTCATGTAAAAAGTCACATAGCCTCCAAAACACACCTGATCCTACAGGTATTTACTCCCTTAAACACATCATTTTCTGACACAATAATGTTAGAAAGAAGATGCGGCCTGTGAAGAGTTTACACTTTAAAAACCCACTCAGTTCAAGTTATCAGCACTCTGACAGTGACAGCACTGACCCCACGCACAGCATTCAGATAAGAGGCAGTGTGTTTGTTTGATAAAACAGGAAACTGGTGCTGCTGGATACTACTATAAATAGTCACAGCCATTTGTCCTCAGACTGATGAGAACAGACTGTTGAGACCATCATAGAAACGTCATCTGTCTTTGCCCCGTGGCCTTTGTAAAAACATTTATTTTGATATTTCACAAGACTATTACAGTTACATTCATACACTATAAGACAACATTCACGACCCACAATGACAGGATCAGAGACAACAGACAAAAGAAAACATACACACAGGAAGAGAACAAAAAAAAAACATCAAACAAGTGCAATGACAAAAAAAACTCCCAACATAAATAATTGAAGCGCATGAGTCACATAATGACATATGTTGACCTCTGACCTCCTAAGTCCTACAAGCCCAACCTAACTCTACTTAAGTTCTACTACCAGTGCGGACATGTACAGTAGCTAGACTTTTTTTTGTTTAATTTTTTCACAAGATAATATTACAGTTACATTCACACACTAGAAAACTTTATTCACAACACACAATGACATGATCAGAGACAACAGACAAAAAAACTCCATAAAACACAAGTGAACTGCATGAGTCACAGCGAGATATACAGTATATTGACCTCTGACCTCCTAAGTCCTATAAGCCCTGCTTGCATACATAATGTAGAGCTGAACCAATGTGTGCTGAACCAAACCAGTGTGCTGGTAAATCTTCCATATAGTTTATAAATGCTTCCATATCTTGTAGAACATCCTACTTCTTTTTTTCATCCAGTAGGTTATTTTCTCCAGGTTCACACAACTGTTGACTTCTTCAACCACATCTTGATTGGAAGGGGGCGGAGCCTAATTTCCATTTTCTATCAGTACAATTCTCAGTGATGGAATTTCTGTCAGTTTCTTCACATACTTTGACAGTTTGAGTTTACATTCACTAGTAGACAGACTTCAGGGTCCAGTGGAAATGTGACCCCATGGATATTGTACAGAGATTCACATACACCCCCCTCCACCCCTGCAATTTAGAACACTGCCACTATTGGCAGTGTAATAAAGGTAAAGATCTTCAATAAACTATTCAAGGGCTGTTAAAGGTAGTCATTCCGAGTAAGTGTCACATGATCTAACTCAGCTCAGATGTGTTTATCAAACACAGACTCTGTGAACGAGGGTAAAAGTTGAACGTGGGAAGAGAATCCTCCATGTTTCTTTGTCCTTTTTAAGATGCCATCAACTTCAAACTCTCCCAAATACGAGGAGCAGTGTTTCAAGATGAACTACAATACCAGACACTGTTTTGTCGTCCTGAAAGGGCATAATTAAAACAATAATGACTGATGTGACAGTTTGACCCCAACAGAAGTGGCATTTAAGAGGGTTCAGCTCCGTTATTACATTCTGAGTGTGGTTGTGGTGGTGTAAATCACCTCTGTTGTTGCCTGTTCTTTTCATCTGTGGAGTGATCGGTGTGGTGGCGAGGAAACTTATAAGGGTGACATAAAAGAACTAGAATGAAAATCCATCTTTTTATGTGTGCGAGCGTCGCGCGGGGCAGGCTCTGCTGTCAAACCTGCTCTGGTTTTTCTGCGTCTGTATATGGAAAGTGATATAGCACAAGGCGGGTCCTGCGACTGATCTCCATCTGTCTGGGTCGTCTTTCTGCCAAATGGAAAAGGTCTGGATAAGAGATTGCAAGGTTGTTGTTTTTTTTTACCATCCGTCCCTTTTTTTTTTTTTTTCAGCACCACCAGGCGTCCCTCAGATTGATGAAACCAGTTGCAGTTTTAGACTTGAGGCCTTTTGAGGTCTTGTTTTTCACGACGCACTAGGAGCTGGTGTTAATGCTGCCTTCCAGGTGTAGTGCAACAGAGGACACACTGGTCCCTACGATTGTTGGATGCATTATGGTTTGTTCTGGATGACGTGAGGAAGCTGTGTTACTTTTATGGAAAGACCATATAATGACTTATGCTTTTGAATAGACTTAAAAAACTTTCAACTTTATTGTCATTGCACACGTTATAATGAAATTTTTGCAGTCCCCACCCCCAGTGCAATCGAGCATCAACAAGATAAAAAACACAGAAGTATATAAATAAGACTTGATAATAACATTCAAATAATATACTTTAAAAAACCCTAAGAGGCGGTTCAAATTCGACTCTGTCCCGGTCATGTGCCATTGTGTCGTTGGGCAAGAAACTTCATCCACTCTGCCTCCAGTCCCTCGCACTGGTGTATGCATGTGAATGTTTGCTGGTGGAATGTTGGTTGACTTACACGCTTTGAGTGTGCGTTCATAGAAAAGTGCTATATATATATATATATATATATATAAAATCCATTATTATTGTTGTTATTGCAAGACCACATTCCCAACCCACAATGACACGGTCAGAGACAGCAGACAAAAAAAACCACACACGAAGAGCACAAAAAAAGAGCACAACAACACAGATATATACGAAGAGCACAAAAAACACAAACGGGTACAATGACAAAAAAAACCCAAACATAAATAAGTAAACCGCATGAGTCACAGAGAGACATACGTTTTGACGTCCTAAGTCCTACAAGCCATAGAGATATGCATTAAAGGCTTTACTTAAAATATTGTTTTTACAATATTTTATTTAGGTTTTTTTTCATATATCAACAGTACAGGTACATACTTGCAAAATAAGATGACCTCACTGACCCAGAAAAATGGGTTCAAGAAACAGAGCACACGAAATAGGAAGAGAGGAAAAAAAACCCAAACCAGACAAATACACTGACAGCGAGAGCACAAAAACATAGTGTATTTAAATTTTTAAAATAGATTTTTAGAATATTTTCTTTGTTTTTTTTTTTATATATCAAGAATACAAGTACATATTTACAAAGCAAGATGACCTCACTGAACCAGAACTACAGGTCAGAGAAGCAAGACACACACACAGAGAAAAATACTAAACAAAAGTCTGCCTATGACTCATGCGGTTCACTTATTTATTTATTTTGTCTGTTGTCTCTGATCCTGTCATTGTGGGTTGTGAATCATCTTATAGTGTATGAATGTAATTGTAATATCGACTAATGAAAAATGAAAATTACACAATTTAAAAAGAAAAAAAACAAAAACAGACAAATACACTGACAGCGATGGGACAAAAACAAAATGTATGTGAAGCTTTGATTAGTTCACTGCTCGATCAGTCCATCCCACAGCAAGGCTCCACTACTTGGTTTTTATTGGAATATTAAGGTGTGGTTGTGTTTATAGAAGAAAATAGCACACAGGAAACGGCACGCAGTGTTCGACAAGACCCGAAATACTTCAGCTTCTCTCGTAACTCACACCCCAAAGTGCAAAAAAGATAAATATTTTGCATTTTTTTCATCCCAAAGAAGGATTGTGCTTTCTTCAAGAAGTGAGAGAAACCTGAGCAGAAGGCGGACGGAGATGTTGAGGCGCTGTGGTGTTTTCTGCCCTGAATCCCTGAGGAAGAAGCATTTCCTGAGATCCACCCAAAACTGTCCAGCGGATGTTGATGTTTGTCTTTCCAGTCTGATTCATGGCATTCTGGAGATGCACACAACTGATGTGTTCAACTTTCTTTGGCTTTGCGTGTTGTTCAGTGTGCAGCTCTCGCCCCCGTTGTTATAGTTACTGTGGGTTTGAGGAGTCGCCGCGGCGGGACCTCGGAGGATCTGTTACAGTAGAATGTTTGTGCTGCAGCCCCTCTTCTGTTTCCTCCTGTGGGACATCACTCTCTCACCTCCCTGTTCAACCCTGCAATACACGCTTTCCCACTGTAGGAACTTTTTGTAGTTCCTAGAACCTTTTTTTGCACATTCCCATAGCATAGGAACTACGAACTACAGACTACGACCATAGTTCTTAGAACCTTTTTACCTCCTACTTGCAGGCAGGGTCTTTTTCATTTCTATAGGAACTATATAGTTCCTCTATCAGTTGGTGTGTGCTGATTGGTAAACCTCAGGCCATTTTGCAGTAGAGAGAGTGTGTGACTCTAGCGCGGCTGTGATCTGGCTGTAGACTTAAGTCCTGTTTCTTTAATCCAACAGTATACATCAGTATCAGTATACAACAGATCTACCAACGACATGTATAAGTCGACAATAATGAACACTGCCTTCGCCCTATGTGGCTGGGATAGGCTCCAGCAACCCCCATGACCCTGCAAAGGATTCAGCGGCTTGGAGAATGAATGAATGAATCGTGTGACCTTTGACCTGTCCCGTTGGTGCATTATCTGCAGCATTTCCACTTCTGTGTGAACTTGTGAGAAGAGAACAAACACACGTCTGGTCCATGAACATTAGATTGTGGACACGTTCATTGTGTTGTTGATCAGTCATTATGGGATGTATGACACTAACATCCACGTTATCTTTGCTCTTGACACGTGGAGACGCCACTAAACACTTTATGGTGATTGTCTTGGACTCATTTACATTATATCCTATATTATTCTTACATTTTGAACATAAATATAGATCATTTTCCATTCCTGTGTGTTAGCCACTGTGTGTGTAATATGCAATATTACAATTAATTAGGCATATTACAATATTACTTATTCTGCATATTGCAAGAATTGCAATATGCAGCATAAGATTACTTCACACCGCTCTGTTTCCCTGGTTCTACTCCCTGTGTGAATGCACAACCAAAAAGTTCCCCTGGCAAGAGTAGTTTCTACATCTAAATTACAGGTACAGAATAGGAACTAAAACTAAGTTCTTACAACTACTCTGTGGGAAAACGCCTTTATGACCAGCCACGTCCCGTCAAAAACTGCCAAAATGGCTGGGTAATCTCTTAATTTATGAAGCTGTTCCCCTTAAAACCTGGTCGATTATTGCGTCTGTGTTTATGACTTGCCGTGGACAGATCAGAGGACGTGAAGTGGAGCAGAGATTACGCACTGACGTGACGGCTTCACGGAACGGCTCATAAATCCAGAGTGAAAACTCAGCGAGCACATGGAAGCTGGACGTGGTGTCTGTCTGCATGCATGCGTACTAAAGGACTCTGCACAGCATGTCTGGCTCGTATGAAAGCCTTTGATAAATGTGGGCCATCGTTCTGTGACTCTGACCTGGATCCGTCTTTGCGTCCTGACGTGCAACTCTACACAGAGACGCCGTCAGTGCAGCTCAAATAGGCTGGAAGATCAAAACCATCGTCATCCTGAGCAGCACGGAATCTCACTCCTTTGTCTATAAGCTGTTATTATTTTGTCTGTTGATACTTCTTTTTTTTTAAATATATTTTATTTTTCATACACTACAAGATGACATTCACAACCCGGACAACAGGATCAGAGACAACAGGCAAAAAAAGAAAACACGCGTACACATGAAGAGCACAAAATACACGACGAGTGCAATGACGGACAATAAATAAATAAATAAATAAATAAGTGAAACGCATGACTTACTGAGCTTTGTTAACTTTTAAAAAATATTTTATTTGAATTTTTCAAAAGACAACATTACAGTTACATTCATGCACTACGACTTTCGCATCCCACAATGACAGAATCAGAGACAACAGACAAAAAAATAAAACAAACACACACACACACACACACACTCACACACATAATAAACTAGTGAAAAAATAAATTAATAAAAAACTTATTTGTAACATTCTACTTCAGATTTATGAAATATTCTCAGATCTGGCAGTTATTTTTTTCCAGTCTTGACTATAAATAACACTTTAAGACTACACACACACGCACACACACACACACACACACACACACACACACACACACACAGACATCTGCTTTCTTCCACTTTCTCTCAAACCACAAAAGGCCTTTTTTAACTTGGAAGAAATGGTATCTTGACATTTATTGTGATAATTAGATAGCGACTGTAAAGGTAAACATTTTCGTCCATATTTCCAGATTAAAACATCCCACAGAGGCGATCAGTCCATCCTGAAAGATGAAAGTAGAGGACAGTCTTCATGTCTGATGTGCATCTGCCACGACCAACTTAAAAAAGCCGAAAGCTCTGTATTTCTGAGTTCAAATGAGAGTACTGAAAACGAGCACAAACTAGTGTGCACTGATTAATCCTCCAGCATGTGGCGTTGACTGCACTAATGAAAGACTGCACAGCGTAAGCCTTTCCTGACCCTATAAATGCGCAACATGTGTGAGTTGAGATCTGTCTTCAGAGAATCATTATATCCTGCAGCAGTGCTTCTCAATAATTTTCTGGAAGGAGAAAATATTGCCTCCTCTCACCGCCACAACTATGAATAATATTTGTCTATAAAATTCTAATAATATCTTTATAAGTAGGTCCTCTGCTATGGTGTGTGTTTGTTTTGTTTCGTCTCCTTCTATGATGCTAACATGGGAGGATGATTGTTGACAATATTTATTATGTTTCTGAAAAAAAAAACTCCAGTGTCTTATCAAAGTGAGGTGGGGTGTAACGTCTTTAAGTGACACCTTTAATTACCCTATTTGTCTTCATGCTGTCCACTGTCGTCCAACGTCTTTAGACCCAAAGCCCACTGGTCTTTCCTGGTCTCCCACCATAGTCACAGTGAAGCCAAGCGCTACATATACTTCATCATGTTTCCTCGTCTTAACTTTACAGAGACTTTCGTTTGTCTCATTATCTCTGTCTCTCTCTGTCTTTCTTTTCATCTCTATTAAATTTGTATGATGGGTGTAAAAAAACACCTACATCAAAGAGCTAATACTCCCTGTACACACTCTGACAATGAGAGCACTACTGACTCCTACTGCAGTGGATGCGACATTACACTTTATTCTATTACACCAAGATAAGCATGTTCCCAGGGGTCACATGTAACCCCCCTGGCATCGCCCCCCACTATTTGAGAAGTCCTACAGGATGTTGTGCTCCCCCCCCTCCTCTGACCCACATGCATTCCTCTGTGCGTCCTTTCTTTATGCCTGCTCTTTGGAGTGTAAAGGTTGTTTTCCCAGGTCTGCTCTCGGCCTCTATACTGCCGTCCAGTCGTACTAAAGGTTAAGCCTCCTCACACGTGCAGCGCCACTTGTGGCGAGCACGTTGGCCACATTGTATCCCTCCTCATTCCCTCACTCGTGTATTTCACAGGTACTCCCTCTTTTTTTTTTTTTCTTCGGCCCAGACAATGAATGCGCAGTGTCCACCGTAGCACAATGAGTTTTAACCCTGAATCTGGTTCAGTTCTTTGTTAGTTTTTTCCAGACTGAAACTACCTCTGCTCTGAATCTGAAGACGTTTGTGCCTCGCAGGGTTCTCATGCAGCCTGATTAGATTTCCATTTTTCTGTGGGTGTGGTGTGTGGGCTTTCCTTCTGTACGCATGTATTGTTTCTTGGGGGCATTGGGGGATTATTTATATAGGCTTACACTTAACTCACATGGCAAAACTATAAAGGGATTCAAAGGTGATGAAAATACTCTTGAAATCTCCCAGCGTTGCAATCTTTGTTTGTTTACGTCTGTAGCGGCGACTCCCTCAGAGGCGGTTGGAGCACCACTTCAGCTCCGCAATAGGGAGTGTCCAGTGTCCTTATAAGGGTGTATTCACTTTAGGTTTCGACACAAGCACTGATCCAACGTGTTGAATATATCACTGCAGTACCTGAACTCGTACACACTCAGACACACATGGAGAATGTGGTCGATACAGGTCACAAAGAGAAAAGCATTGAGTAGTAAAACAGAGAATGAAATGAGCAAACGCACACCCACTGGGGGTCAAGAGGTCAAGAATTGGCCTGGAGGGTCGTTGGGATTCCAAGCAGAGCAGGGTGGGTTCATGTGAAGAGCATTAAACCTGCTGAGTGTCTTGGAAACAGCGGGCCATGAAGTTTGACGCGACCTTTGTCAGACAGATACACGTCGGAGTCTGTGACCGCACGTATAGTTCAGGTCAAAACAAGTTTATTTGTATAGCACTAAATCATAGCAGAAGTCATCTCAAGGCGCTTCACATCTAGAGCTGAATGCTAACACAAACCAGCAGAATCCTCCAGGAGTACACACTAGATGATACTACTACTACAAATACAAGTACTAACCCCAAACCAACAGAATCCT
>JAPTHA010182603.1:0-12956 GCA_029814585.1 Gymnapogon annona | reverse complement strand
GGTAGCGTCATGTACATTATGAATGCATGCATTTCCCAATACCTGCATTTCCTGTCCTGCAACTGTCCTGCATTTTCGTCATTGCATTTTTAAGTAAAATATTAATAAATTAACCAAATTATTGAATTGTCTAATAAATGTCTTCACTGGTTGAAAACCTGTTATAACAAGCAAATAAAAAAAAATATTTTATTGTCAAAACTATAAAATGCCTGTTTGTCTATGAATTCATTAATAATCATTCATTGATTAATCAGACTACGTCACCAGAGCAGAGACACATGGGAACTGTACTTTTTTTAACAACTATTTCTTTTAACAACTATTTTTTTAACAACTATTTCCTAAATCTTTGGAAGAAACATCGTCTTTACACATTGAAATTGGATATATTTACTTAACACTGAGATATAAAATAAGACTAATAATATATATATATATATATATATAGTTATTTATTACTTAACCTTTATAGATAATCCAATCTCCAGGTTGGAGATTGGATTATCTCCAACCTGGAGATAATCCAGGTTGGAGAGGTGGAGGCAGCGTCTTTTGACAAAACTGCACATACACTGTTAAACCAGAAGTTGTTTCTAAGCAAATTTTCTAAGTAAGGTTTAATAAAAAAAAAAAAAAAGAGTTTTTTTGGATTACTCAATTTATTGGAGTTAGGTGTACTATTAGAATGTGATGGCTAAGTGCACTCAAAGTTCTGAGTAATACTTACTTATAATATCAATTTTTCACCCAAAACACAGGGTTCACTAAAAATGTTAAGTTTAATCAACTTGAAACTGAAGTTTTAGAAACAGGTGTTTGAATATGATTGGCTGGTTACCTCAAAACCGGTCTGGGCTAGTTTGAGGGAGAACATGCCATTTCATTTGTTGTGCACAGAGGGCTGCAAAATCCAAAGTCGAGTGTTGAAGAGGATTCTCTTTTTTTCCACGATAAATTCTTCACATTCTGGAATTTGGTGAGTTGTTTTCTCTTGTACATTTAAAGGTTGTCACAGAATCCTAAAATTTAACTACAGAAATGTCTAATTTCTGGTAACTGTGATACATGTCACATTATTTGTTCAAAACAATATACAAACAAAAAAAAAACTTTTTTGGGGCTATTGGTTACACACTTCCAACAAGTAAAGTTGCAAATTTTATTGAAGAGGTAGATATTTTGAACACTGGTCCTAAATGCTTTGGAAATGTAAGTACTGTACTGTCCTGTCAGCTTTGAGAAAAGAGCACCACTTTTTAAACGCTCCAGACTAAAACACTGCATTTATGCAAGAACTGAACCCATTCCTTGCATACATCAGAATTGTCTGTGTACATTTAAGTCTTCTAATGCACTACATACAGCATTATGTGTCAAAAAATAGATGTCACAGTCAATATCTCCCATCATCAAAACCAAAGGCGGTGCAGTCAAATATTGCGTGTTATGACTTATTTTTTGTCTGGGCAGTGTATATTTCTTTTATGTGTATTACATGTACTTCTATGCTTTACCAAGCATAGAAGTACATGCTTGGTAAAGCATGTACTTTTATTTTCAAACGTCAAATTGTGTTGATGGTTTGAAACTCGCACCATACCAGGTTCTGGCAACAACATCTGTCAGGTGCCTTGTTCTGAGGCTCCCAGTCATTCTCGGGGATGATGCATCCAAATTTTTTAAAAGCAGCTCAGTGAGTATGAAAACTATCGTTTCCTTTGCTATTGTGTCCCCACAACTAAAAGTTTTTTGTAGATTTAATTTTTTGTGCAGTGCTTTAAGTGCTCTAACTGTACAACTATTTTCCAAAAAATTATAACTGACATGAATATCTTTGTTTCTCAAATACTGTAGGACCTTCATGACAGAGACATGTTAAATGTTCCAGTGGGTTTCCTCTACTCTGAAGACAGTGGTCCCAAAACCCAACACTGCTGAAGCCATAGAGAAGAGCAGGGGTCATCATAGGGGGCAGTGTTGTTATCTATGACTTTTGATGTAATGCTTTTTGGGCTATAGCTACTTTTTATTTGTATTTTTTATTGAAATAAAATGGTTGTCCCTGAATTTTGTGGTTATTAAATTATTTTTATTAACACAAATAACTATTTTGCTTAGAGATAGGATTCAACTCAGCATTTCAAGTACAAATAACTTGTCTTTTAGTATTTTCTACTTAATAATTTAAGTCCAATAGTTTTTAGCATTAAAGTTAAACCTACTTAAACCAATTAATTAGTTGATGAATTAGTTAATTATTCAATTAATTTAAGTGTAATCACTTGCCTTGATTTTTTTAAGTAAATTCTACTTATCCGGGCTTACAGTGTAAGTGACTTTTCACTTCACTGTAAATCTGATGCCACTGTTGTAAATTCGGCAATTTGACATTGAACACAAATAAACAGTCACATTTGCACGCAAGGCTACATCGGCCACGGCCACAGACTGGTATTTGCATATGAATGTCGCTGCCTTTTCTGAAGCTAACGTCGGATTCTTTGATTTGTTGACGCCTTTGCGATGCTTCCAAGCCGCCGACAAACCGACTTTTTTGCGTAGCGCATGTCGGCGGCAGCACCTTCCTTGAGTCTAAGTTGAGTTGCGATTTGTTTATGTAAAGTCTTTTCGTGAATTTACGTTCGCGATTTCAATAAACACTGGGAAAAATACAGCAGATGTGACATGTGGCCTCAATGAACAAAGAAGAAACAACGTCCGCTTTCGGCGGCTTCGTCTCATCACGTCACCCGGATTTACTGTTTGCCTCGACGGCACGTCTGATAAACAAATCAGACTTATTTTCCAACGTCAAATTGTGTTGATGGTTTGAAACTCGCACCATTTAATGTCAGAGTCGGAGACGCCACAAACCAAACCAACACAAGCCAAAGCATGACGCGATAAGAGACCAAAATCGCCAACATTAAACACCATAGACACCATAGCTAATTTCACTTATAGTGAACATGAGGTACCAGGATCCAGGTACCTTTAACAATCCTTATATTATCTTCATACTGTACGATTAGGCCTACAATAGGCCTTTAATGTCTCGCGACGAGAAATAATCCTCACCTTTACGTTTGTACAGATTATACCCATCACCCACACACACACAGGACCCCTTTGGCCACCACCACAGGCTGAAGGACACAATTGGGCAATATTTCCCACAGCATCATAAACTGTGTTTTCCATAAATATATATATTTTAGGACTGTATTATATTCTTATTCTTATTTGGTTTTTATTAGTTGCTGTTTTTTAATTGCCCACTGTTTTGACCTGAGCACCTAATTTTGTTCTAACTTGATTTAGTATAAAGTTAGAATAAAGTACATTCTATTCTATTCTTTGATATTCAGTATCTTTAACAAACCTGTAACCTTGAATAAACTGTACCTTTAATGAACTGTACTTTTAATAAAGTGTACCTTTAACAGTCTGTCTTCAGTCTTCAGTGAGTGCAAAATCCATGAAAACACTGAACTGTGACTGTTAAGGTTAAATGAAAATGGATGGTTTTGTTCCTGTAAATGATAAAATTCATAGTTTTACACTTGCCAATCAGTGGTTTCAAGAAGTCAACAAGGATCTTATCTGTGGCACAATTTGTGCAGCACATTGTGATTCCATCTCCAGTGGAATATGTTCTGTAAAGAAAGTTTTTCTTCTTCTTTAAGCATCTTTTCAGGTTTATTTTGTAAAGTTGGAGCCCATTTCAACCACATAAACACAAGGTGAAAAATAAACGCCATCGACAATATGTACAGAAATGTTTGTGTCATTTTGTTGTTATTGTTGTTTTTGAGCTTAAGTCACAACAGCTATAAAATTATGGAATCTGAGAAAAGAGATAAACCCAAATCCTCATTTGACCTCCAGGTATGTGTTTGTGTTTTTGGCCTCCAGTGACTTTTAGTTGTACAGATTTAACCCTTTAAAGATGATGCAGGTGATACGTTGCATTTAATACGCACCTGAATGCAACACAGGTCACATGTCACATCTGAGCTGATCTTTTTCTTCTTCCTTCGGCTTTTCCCTTCAGGGGTCACCACAGTGAATCACTTTCCTCCATTTAACCCTGTCTTCTGTATCCTCTACTGTCACACCAACTCCCTTCATATCCTCTTTCACTACGTCCATAAACCTCCTCTTTGGTCTCCCTCTAGGCCTCCTGCCTGGCACTTCAAGACTCAGGATCCTATACCAATATATTGACTCTCTCTACTCTGGACATGTCCAAACCATCTCATTCTGTCCTCCAATATGTATTATTTATTATCATTAGGTTAGTTATTATAAAATTAAATAGACATATTTTTGGATATTATATTCTGACACCCTAGAACATTGATGCCTCATATTTCTATTCCCTGTGTCTTTATCAGTTTATGTGTAAGATGAAGCTGTGGTTGATGTGTGACTCATACATGAGGGTGATTCATCATTAATGAATCTCCATCACTATGATCAAACACAAGAAAAACAACAAACCAGGAAACAATCTATATCAGATGAAGGGATGAAACCCACAGCAGCTACTGTTCAGAGAAATAGAAGATTATTGAATCAGATCAGCAAGGACACAATTAATAAGTATTATTATTAATTATTACTATTAACAATATTATGAATAATATCTTCAATCGAGTTTTAGTCTAATTAATTATTATTAGGTTAAAACTCAAGTCAAGAGGCTCATTAAGGTGTCAAGAGAATTACAGATGAAACAGTTAAAATACATACAGTAAATAAGAAGTTCCTGTAAGTTTTATGAATGAAAATTAATATCTGAAAATGAAAGAGGGGGAAGAGGAGACAGAAAATGAGGAGGAAGAAGAAAATTGACTGAGGAAGAAATATTAAATGGAAAAAAATAAGGAAGAGCAAGGAAATAAGAAGGAGGAGAAGGAAAAGGATGCAGGAAGAGGATCCAGGAGGATAAAGAGAAAGAGGAGGAGGAGAAGGAAGAAGAGGAAGAGCAGATAAAGAGGAGGATAAAGAGGAGAATGCGGAGGAGGTGTTTCATCTGTCCAACTCCCTCAGCTCATGAACATGTCTGAACCTGCTCCCGTCCTCGTTAGCAAGGATGATAAGCTAACTATCACTGTTCATGTTAACGTGCGAACACAGAGAACAGCTGAGGCTGAAGGGAATGGTAGGTGCTCCAAGAAGTAACAGACAACAGCACGAACTAAATCTTCTGGAAGTAAGATAGACCTCACCCACAAATCACAGCCTCAAGCAACGCCACAGTCTAAGCTATATGGAACGAATGAAACAGCAGCACATTTAGAACATGTGGACAAACACTGGTAGAATAAGGAACAAAATGATGCACAAAAACAACACCACACACACCAATCACACCAAAATACAGGGAAACTGGAACCGGTCTGGATGGATTTGGTCTGGATTATAGAAAACTGGATGTGGACTGGATATTGTAAATATAAATGTCGAAAGGGAATTTTAACTGAAAAATGATTTTATGCTATACTAATTTTTTTCTGTTGAATTTTGTTCATGTTTAATTGATTTTGGTCTAATTACAGCAGAAATATATATTGTTTATTTGTTCATATTTCATAAATATAATAAATTTCTATTATTTGTTATATCATCATTAATGACAGTTTTACCATATTGTCATTTGTGCACAAATCACAAATAACATTCAATCTGAGAAGGAATCTTCTTCTATTTATATTTAAGAGCTGTGACTCCACTTTACTTTAATATGTTTTCTTAAATATCTTAACTTACATATTTAAATATATAAGTTTAACTTATATATTAAACTGAATCTGTTCCGGTCCGGAGGCAGATTCAGTTGAAGTACTTGGTGTACTTCAACATGGACACCAAGTTCACTTTGACAGATGATGTTGATTTTTCAGCCCTTTGATGAAAACATCCCATCATCATCGATCAATCAACAAAACCAATGGTATATTTCTCACTTAATTGTTACAGTAAATCGTAATAAGTTCTTTCTTTCCTGTGTTTTTTGAGGCAGAAAACTGTAAAATATGAGAATCCACAGACCGACTGAACACAAATCCGACTTTACAGATAAAAACCAAAGACAAATTCAACTCCAAATTCAACTTCGTTGTAAGGCCTCTGAGATGGCCACATCAGGGCCCAGGGCCACATGTTGACAAACTGTTCCCAAAACAGATGTCAAATCTGCATGGCAGGACAGATGAGAGTTCAGACTGGACTTCTGTTTCAGTTCAGCCCATGTGTTTGTGTTTTTTTTTTGTATTTATCAATCTTAAGGCACTGACCTGGGCCCAACATTAAACACATAAATGCACATTGCTGCACATGCTCAGTTCCTTAAAATTGATCCGCTTCAGGATCAATTTTAAGGTTCTTTTATTAGTTTATAAAAGACTTAACGGCCTTATGCCATCTTATTTGTCTGATCTCCTTTTGGCGTATCGACCCTCGCGGACCCTGAGGTCCTCTGGCAGTGGCCTTCTCTCCATACCACAAGCCAGGACAAAAACCCACGTAGAGGCAACATTTAGCCACTATGACCCCCACCTGTGGAACAGTCTGCCAGAGAACCCAGGCCTGCAGAGACGGTCCATGCTTTTAAAAGGAGATTAAAGACTTGCCTTTTTAAAAAGGCTTTTAACTAACTTTTTAACTGCTTATATTCTTAGACTTTTATTTTATTTGTATCATTTTCATTATTTTTTTTTTGTCTTATTATGTTCCCATGATTTCATCATTATTATTAATTTAGATCATTTATTCATTTTTATATTTATTCTCACTCCCTTAGGTGTTCACCTTTTACCCCCAGTGTTTTCCCAGGGGGGTCCTCCACACTTTGGCTGTGTCTGGTCTACTACCCGGCTACGGCCAGGCTGCTTGGGGGGCAGCCAGGCTGCCCCACCTTGCTGTGGGGACACTTGCTGTGGGGACCCTGTCTGTCAAGGTCGGGGGGGTCTGGGGGCAGGTTCCTCCGGCGGTCATGGTATGACACTCCTCCCGGTGTGGACGACCCTCATGGAGGCCTTTCCCATAATTGTTAGTGTCATGCCATGTCTCCCTACCTCACCACCAAGTGAGGGAGGGTGTGTGTGTGTGTGTGTGTGTGTGTCTATGTGGGTTAAATGTATATATGGAGGGAGGGAGGGAATAAAGGATGGGTTTTCTTTTGTGTTTATGATTTTAACATTGTAAAGCACTTTGAGTTGCATTGTTTTGTATAAAAAGTGCCAGCCAGACAGACAGACAGATAGGTAGGTTTGATGAAAAGAAAACAGTTTTCTTACAGGTCTTGCATGTCAGTATGGAGATATAAGATATAAAAACATAAAAATTAAGGAAAACAACAGTAGCAATATATGCAAAATAGTGTGCGTGTGTGTGTGTGTGTGTATGTATATATATATATATATATATACACACATAAATATAATATATTATGGTTTATATTATATAATGGTTTAATTATAATTGCTAATAAATAGATACATATATATAGATATCTCTATACACACAATGCATACATATGTACACATGTACAAGTGTACATATATATTAACATTTAGTTAATATATATATTAATATTTAGTTTCTTGTGAACCCTATGATTACAAAAATAAAATCACCAAAGAAGCACAAAAGTAGCAAAAAAATAAATAAATAAAAATGAAAAATGCAACCATGTTAATTCACCTTTACGTTCAGGTAGAAAAACAACTTTGAGAAACACAGGACAAATAATAACCTATATAATTACATTTACATTACATTTATTTATTAGTATCATTAACATTAAATAGAAACTATAATGTAAATCAACTGCTGTGGAGTCCCGGCTGGATAGCTCAGTTGGTAAGGAACCCGGCTGGAGCCTAGGGGACCCAGGTTTGATTCCCGGCATGAGTGTCCAGTGGGTTGTGTCAGGAAGGGCATCTGACCTAAAAACCCCTGCCAAATTAGATATGCAAATTGGATTCGCTGTGGCGACTCCAGAAGGGAAAAAGCCGAAAGAAATCTGTAACATCAACTTTTGCAGCAATGATGACAAATGGAGGATGATGAAATTAATCTGTGTAAATTACATGCTGAAATTAAAAGATGTTTTTAATTGTTTTTAGATTAATCAAGACTGAACCGACTGAAATGACCTTAAAACTTTCAACACTTTCGTACATATACATTTAACTTGGATTGTGTTACACATCACAACATGATAACATACACACATAATGAAACACACACACACAAGACACAGTGATGATCCTGGACCAACAGAGCTAGAGAAGCAGTATCTGAAACTGCCTGCTCCAACATGGTCCTCATGAGGATCTGGAGTCGGCCTCTGGACTCAATGCCACTAATACTACTGTCAGTGTCAATGCCAATGCTAGGCACTATTTTTATTTCCATCATATAATGTGTATTCTTTTGTTCTACTTTTAGCCCTATTCAAATTTTATTTTTTGCAAGATTTTATATTTTATTTTATCATTTTACTTTTTAGTTTTTGTAGTATTCACTCTGTTCTTATTTGCTGCTATTTACATTTTTTATTCATATTCTTTGCACTGACTGTACTGGCTGATTGAACACAATAAACATTGTGTTCAATCAAACAAATTGACAATAAAGGCTATTCTATACAATGCAGGGAAAATTCAAAGACTGAATTTCCCTATGTAGACAATAAAGTGCCTCCATCCTAAAATAATTGCATAAATCGTTTTTTTGACTAGTCAAATCCCATTTTCTTTCTACAGCACTACCTCATAACCACAGACATTTAGAGCTCATCTCAACCAAACTTGGAAAATGACTTTTTTGGCCAAAATCAAAAGCTCAATTTCCAGTAATTGTTTTTTGTGTTTCCTGAAATTTGTAGAAAAATATGCCTTTAGGAATGTAATGAAAGCGAGTTTAAATTTTAACATTTAGTTTCTTGTGAACCCTATGATTGCAAAAATAAAATCATCAAAGAAGCGCCAAAGTAGCAAAAGAAAAAAAAAAAAAGAGGAAAAATGCAACCGTGTTAATTCACGTTTACATTCAGGTACAAAAACAACTTTAAGAAACACGGCACAAATAATCACCACTACAAACTCAACGACGTCTCCTGTTTGAAAGACTCACTCTTAACTCATGACCAAACACCACAACAAAAGCACTCAGTCACTTCTATTGGATGGACATCATGTGACCTCAGGTTTAAAGTTCAGCAGCAGCGCAACATTCAACACCCCTGATTTTCATCAAGGGTGAAGTGGTAGTGGCAGTGAAGTGTCGTTCATGAGAAACCACATGTTCAATAAACGGTTTCAAATTCGAGATGATGTGGTCACACTACGTTGGATGTTTGTGGGAACTATTTTTCATATTCAATAAGTTTTTTATTCGTTCATTTTCCAAACCCACTTTATGCTTTGCAGGGTCAATATAGGAATTATTACAGATGAAATAGGAAACAGAACCTTAATTTTTAATTAAGCAAGACTCATAAATAAGTGGAAAATATTCTGGAAATAATTTGCTTATTTTGTATTTAGAAAGTATATTTTTAAAGGTTCGTATAAATGATAGTTTCTCTGAGAAAAAGGTCATTTAATGGCTAATGTAAATGCCACCGGAAAATAATTCAGCGCGAAGGGAAATGAACTAAACTCGTGGTCCTCAACCCCTGGGCCATGGACCGGTACAGCCATGGTCTGTGGGTCACTTGGTCGCAGTGATAGAATACATAATTGACATTAATTTCTGTTTTATTTATTATCCAATTCTAAACCATGTTTTATTTGAAAAAACTAATGTATTCTCTGGTCCGTATTCATGTGTGTATTTTGTCATGTCCATCAAACCATGTTTGATGGTGACGTGTGTTACCGACATCCACTATCTTCTTCTCTTCTAACACTAACACATTAGCCATGTTGAATCCCCCAAGCTGGAAAAATGAACAAAAAACAAAGTTGTGTGTTTGGTTTCTTTGGTTGTAGAGAGGCCGATACTCATATAGTGTTGTTACTGCTAATACATACAGGAGATTCACCCTTACTAAATACCAGTTTTTATGTGGGTCTTATCATTTTATTTTGTTGTATTCATCTGACACAACTTAAAGGCCAGTCCATTAAAATATTGTCAGATATGGTTTCAGACTTGGAATACATATTGGAATGCACATAGTTTCACTACAAACTTTATGATCATTGGAGTGAAATTCTCTTCAAACCAATAAATCAATGGATACAAGAATGAATATGGAGCTGAACACCAAACTGAGAAAAATGAAGATGACTCTGAAGGCTTCTGATTCTTTTTTTCCCCCTTCAGAATTTCCGGTTAAAACCATCGCATCACTGTCTATTAATCACTTTAAATACATCTGGTTCAATCACAGTTCTGAGGTTTAGCATTTATTTTCACACCAGAGGCAGAAAACTGGAAAATATCAGAATCTACAGTAGATTTGAGAAGATAAACCCAACAAAAACAGACAAAAAAAAGAGAGAATCTGGACTCATCTGGTCTTAATAAACTGGACTTATTAACCCTTTCATGCCTGAATGATGGTAATGTATTTCAGGACTTTTTTTGACATTAAGACATTCGACATTAAGAAAACTTTAAAACAGCCGTTTCATGTGTGAAAGGGTTAAATCACATGCACATTAAGGCCTCCTACATGCAACGCCGCAGCCCGGTCAACACCCAGAGCCACATGTTGACAAACTGTTTCCAAACTGTAGTTTTATAATTTCACCATCAGTCTCTTAACACCAGAACGTGAGATGCAAAATCTGCAAATAATAAAACAAGCACAGAAGACAAACTGGACCAGAGCCTGGTCCAGTTTGTCTTCAAAGAAAATGACAAACAAACATTCAGGAGGTTTGAGGCTAAAAAAAAAATCATATTCAGAAGAAGATAAAAGACAGAGAGAAGTAAAACAGCCAATAACCACAAACTGGAAAAAGAACAAAAAGAAAAAAAAAACTTGAGTGTTATAAACGTGAATGTGATTGTTTTTACAGTACAATTACTGTAAAAACGTGCATTTGTGTTGTGCATACGCTAGGATTTAATTGTACCAATAATATAACATATAATTTAATGTTGGGTTTTATTGTGTTTTTTAATGTGGAGACAGTGCATTTATTTAGCAATCTATTGCTAACAGTTTTAGTTTGAGTTTAATTCTATATTTATAGCAATGTCTTTAATTTACATGTATTTTATAGTTTTTAGTTTTTTGTATTGTACAGATACAGATAAAGTGTCAATTTATATATTGGCTTTATAAATTGACTCCAATACAATATTAAGCTAATTTTTAAATTGAAAAAAGTGTAATTTAAATTATATTATATACCGGGTTATTAGTTATAATCGGGTTTATTAGGATTTTTCTTCCCCTTTTCTTTGAGGTTCTTAAACTCCTATCATTATTAATTATTAATATTATTATTATTATTATTAGATTTGCAGCTGATAATCAATAATAAAACGTTTAAAACCAGTTTATCCGTTTTATATTGTGCATTTTTGCTTTGATCTACAGATATTTTTAATCGAAAATATTGAAAATTTATTACAAATTTATTCTGCTTTTTTGAAAAAACTCGTTACACAAATATTTCACTTCAGCGTGACTTTCTGTCACCTGGATAATAAATTAACAGAAAGAAATCTCAAAATTAATGAGCGTTTATGTCACATTTTTGAGCCCGGTATTTGATGACATCTGCAGATTCAAGGTAGAAGCTTTAACGGCTTTAATAAGGGAGAAGCTTTAATCTTCCTAATTTTTATCTAAAGAAACTCAACGGAAGAAAATATTGTACAAATATGTTTAAAATAAAACCCAACGTAACTTTACTCATTTAGTGATGAGAGGAAAAGATTCAACATTTATGGCGCAAATTAGACGCAAAAGGAAATTGTTGACAACAATTACGGGGGAAATCGCAATATTTTCACAAACTAAATAAAATAAAAATTGACCTCAAAGAAATCTAGAAAAAGAGTAAAACGACAACAAAAACAGACGTGATTATAACAGACGCGAAGTTATAAGCATTCGGCAAATTATGTAAAAAAAAATACAAACTACAAAAGTACAAATACATTGGAGGAAATGACAAAGCGCATGCATAACTGATTTGATTTAATGATCAATGATAAAAGTGTTGATTTAATGACATGGTCGGAGGTGACGTCACCTTTGACGTTTAATTTATTTGTGGTCTGAGATTTTTTTATTTTTGCCGTAAAGCATCAGTCTAAGTTAACAAAAAAATAGAACAATTAAAACCAAAACAATCGTTACGCAACTGAAAAACTGCAAGACTTGGTGTAAAGATTATTTAACACTAAAAAATCCGATCATTGACACGAGAGAAAAAGACCAAGCAAAAAAAATGTCAACAAGCTTTATTTTGCATTCCGAAAATAAATTCCTAAAAATATTCAACTAACAGTTAAAACCAAACTATTAAGGTTGCTGCACAATTTTCTATTACAACCGAATCGCTTCATAAATGACAGAAGAAATGAACACGAGTTGTTAAACAGGCAACGTTGATTTATCTTTAAAAGCTTAAAAACGAGGAAGGAAAAGGACAGATAGAAAAAAGAAAAACGAAAAGGCAAGAAACACGAAAATGAAGAAAAACTGTAAAAACACAATAACGATTCCCACCATGTCATGTAAACTGCACATCACACCTACATATATTAGATACGTACGTATATGTGCGTTTATATTGTACTTTGTGTATCTGCACTTTGCTGTTTTACTGCACTTCGGATTGGAAGAAGCTTCATTTCACAGTACTGTACATCTTCAAAGACAATAAAGTTGAATCTAATCTCATGGTTATTGACCCAAAACAGACTCAAGGGCCCTGCACGTGTTCACAAATCCAAACAAAAGTATATTA
>JAPTHA010182597.1:0-12957 GCA_029814585.1 Gymnapogon annona | reverse complement strand
CTGCACATCAATGTGAACAGCACTATAAACAGTGCAAATACCAAATATCCGTGTAGACAGTAACCAGTACTATAAACGGCACTAAACAGTGGAAGTACCACGTCAATGTAAACGGTACTATAAAAAGTGCAAATATTACCTGTCAGTGTAAACCGTAGACAGTACTATAAGCAGTGCAAGTACCATGTATCAATGTAAAACAGTACTATAAACAGTGAACTGCACATCAGTGTAAACAGCAGATGCTGCGCAGCCTCCTGCCCGACGCCAACAGACAGAATAGTCCATGATGGGGGTGGGTGGGGTCAGAGTATATGTTGTGATATACTCATTGGTATCTCCTTTTTCATCTCTATCCTTTCAATATCAACCCATGAAAGACAGGGGCCTTCTGTGCCAGGAATCTGGATTGAGCAGCATAGTAGTACAACTGAAGGTTAGGGAGTTTCAAAGCTCCATCCTCAAAGTTCAGGGTTAGTCTATCCATGCTACCAATTGGTGTCTTATCATGCCATTCTTTCATGCATTCATTCCTTTTCTGAACCCACTTTATCCTTTGTCGTGAGGGTAACCCTAGACAAGTTTCCACTGTACTGCCTGAACTATGCCATATGAATTGTCTAATTATTTTCTTAAGAGGAAAAGGATGTCTTTGGGCTCTGGATCTTACTGAAGAATCTACGGTGGATATTCATCTTTATAATATTAATCCTAACTAAAAAGGTAAGAGGCATGTCCATCCATGTTTTTAAACCATCTACCACCTTTTGTAGCAGACTAAATTAATCTTATAGATATGTTTAACCTTCCTCTTGTGTTTGTTATGGCTGAATCGCCGTTGTAGTAGTTAGGTCTGGACCCAATAGTAGAGCAAGTCAGAACAGTTAGGTTTAAAGATTTATTGAAGGAGTCTCTCAACACGGGGAATATGGTTCAAGCAATCCATAGCAACGAGGAAGGCAGGTGAGTGGAGGCTCATATGCAAGGAGAGGTGCAGGGGTCCGGCCTGATAAACAGGTGAGCGGGTCTTGACTGAGGCAGGGTGGGGCGACAGAGTTATCCTGGAGACACTGGAAGTAGACAGCATCAAAAAAGGATACAAAGCACAGGTGAGTAAAAAAACTGTCTTAAAACTCACAGGGAAGTAATCCAAGATGAATTAAAACAATAAACTGTAGTGATGTTACGGGACGTGCTGAGGCTTCGGAGCGTGTGCAGAATACTGAGGGGGGGCGTTTCTGTGATGCATGTATTGAGGCTTGCTTTGTTTACGGGAGGAGCCGAAAGTGATGACGTACGAAGCCTCGTTACCCCGTTGTACCACGTGACTGCTTCAGGAAACGCTTCAGATTTGGTGTGAGTATTGACAGCAATATAAACCCAGCCTCAGCCACTGTTCAAGATGTGGGTTTGTGATGAGTTGCGGTCATTTGACAGTTTGTATGTACTATATTGATAGTTTGGAGAGTCCGTTTGGATAGGGTTCGACAGTTTGTTGGATAAAGAGAGATTAGATTTAGATTAGATGTACATACAGTGAGGAGAAGGACAGGTGAGGTGCTGGATAAGTTGTATAAAAAAATATTTTAAAACCTGAAACTGTGGAAACTTTTATTTTGTAATAAAAATGAATAAAACCTGCCTTGTCCTGTATATTCATTGTCCAGGTTTCATGAGCATATTCAGTGTCCTCTTCTTATAGTTCCACAAGCACTTTGACTGTCTGTCACCTTTAGCTCATGTAATTTTCCTCAAGACATCACACAACCTGCCAAATCATAAGACATACAGTACCATATTGAAAGAAATTCAGTCCTTGTAAAACTCTATGAGCTATGTATGATACGATATGATACTTTAACTCCTCCACTTGGGGCAAGGACTCCCCACTGCCCACTGACTCAGAGAGGGCACACAACCTTTCTCCGGTTGAGAAACAAGGCCTCGGATTTGGAGGTGCTGATCCTCATCTCGGCAGTGTCACACTCAGCTGCAAACCGCCCCAGTGCATGCTGAAGGTCCAGGTCTGACAGAGCCAACAAGACCACATCATCTGCAAAAAGCAGAGATGAGATACTGCGGTCCCCAAACCGGACTCCCTTCAGCAGCTGGCTGCTCCGAGAAATTCTGTCCATATAAGTAATGAATAGAACCAGTGACAAAGGGCAGCCCTGCCAGAGTCCAACATGCACTGGGAACGGGTCCGACTTACTACCGGAAATGTAAACCAAGCTCCTGCTCCGAGAGTACAGGGACCGGACAGCCCTTAGCAAAGGGCCCCGGACCCCATACTCCCAGAACACCCCCCAAAGGACACCCCAGGGAACACAGTCGAACGCCATAGACCACAGGTGTCAAACTCGTGCCATGCAGGGTCTCGGCCCTCCTGCAGGCTGGTCACACCTGCTTTAGTGACCAACCGGTCACTAAAGCAGGTGATTTTAATGATCAACACCTTCTTCAGTTTGAGGGAAGGAGCTCATCAGTGAAATCACCTGCTAGAGACTGGTTGGAAAGAAAACCTGCAGGATCTTGGCCCTCCATGGCACGAGTTTGACACCCCTGCCATAGACTGTACTGGTTGGGCGAACTCCCATGAACCCTCGAGCACCCTAGAGAGTATAGAGCTGGTCCAATGTTCCGCGTCCAGGAAGAAAACCACATTGTTCCTCCTGTATCCGAGGTTCGACTAACAGCCAGGTCCTCCTCTCCTGTACCCTGGAGTCGACTTTCCCAGGGAGGCTGAAGAGTGTGATCCCCCTATAATTGGAGCACACCCTCCGATCCCCCTTCTTAAAAAGAGGGTCCACCACCCCAGTCTGCCAGTCCAGAGGCACTCTCCCCGACCGCCACGTGATGTTACAGAGACGTGTCAGCCACGACAGTCCCTGCACATCCAGAGACTTGAGGTACTGGGGGCGGATCTCATCCACCTACTGGTAGTCCTTCTCCATGGTTTCTCCGAACTCCTCCCAAGCCTGAGTTTTTGCCTTCATCACTGCCTGGGCCGCTGTAGGCCTATCGGTACCCATCAACTGCCTCAGGAGTCCTATGGGCCAATAATACCCAATAGGACTCCTTCTTCAGCCTGACGACAACCCTTACGTCTGGTGTCCACCATCGTGTTGGGGGATTTCCGCCACGACAGGCACCTGAGACCCTGCAGCCACAGCTCTCAGGAGCAGCTTCGACAATGGAGGTAGAGAACATGGTACATTCGGACTCAATGTCACCAGCCTCCCCCGGGATCTGTTAGAAGCTCTCCCAGATGTGGGAGTTGAAAACTGCACGGACAGGGGATTCAGCCAGTCGTTCCCAGCAGACCCTCACAACACGTTTGGGCCTGCCGAGTCTCTCCGGCTTCTTCCTCAGCCAGCGCATCCAGCTCACCACCAGGTAGTGATCGGTGGACAGCTCAGCCCCTCTTCACCTGAGTGTTCAAGACACGCGGCCGGAGATCATCTGAAATGACTACAAAGTTGATCATCGACCTTCGGCTTAGGGTGTCCTGGTGTCACGTGCACTTGTGAACACCCCTGTGCTCAAACATGGTGTTCATTATGGACAAACCACGACTAGCACAGAAGTACAATAACAACACACCACTTGGGTTCAGAGGAGGAGGTTCAGGGAGGCCATTCCTCCCGATCACCCCCCTCCAAGTCTCGCTGTCGTCACCCATGTGGGCGTTGAAGTCCCCCAGTAGAACAATGGAGTCCCCAGTCGGGGCGCGATCCAGCACCCCTTCCAGGGACTCCAAGAAGATCTGGTACTCTGTACAACTGTTTGGCCCATAGGCCGCCACAATGGACAGAGCCCTGTACCACACCCGAAAGCGGAGGGACGCGACCCTCTCGTTTTAAACTGCAACACCTGGTGACTGAGCTGTTGGGTGATAAGCAAGCCCACACCAGCCCGCTGCCTCTCACTATGGGCAACTCCCGAATACTGGAGAGTCCAGCCCCTCTCAAGGAGCTGGGCTCCAAAGCCCAAGCTGTGCATGGAGGTGAGCCCAACTATATCTAGCCGGTACCTCTCAACCTCTCGCACAAGCTCAGGCTCCTTCCCCCCCAGCGACATGACATTCAATGTTATGAAAAAGTCAGTGTCCGGGTATCGGGCTGCCGAGGCTCCTGCCGTCGACTACTGCCCAATCTACAATGCACCCGGCCCCTATGATGGCCTCTGTGGGTGGTGGGCCCACAGGAGGAGGAGGAAGAGCGGCCCATGTTGTCCCTTTGGGCTGGGTCCAGCCGGGCCCCACAGCCAAAGACCCAGCCACCAGGCACTCGCTTGGGAGCCCCAACCCCCGGTCTGGCTCCAGGGTGGGGCCCTGGCTCCGCCTTGCTGGGCGACTTCACTCTTCTTTTTGATCTTATGTCCATAGAGGCTTCTGAACTGCCTTTGGTCTGACCCGTCACCCAGAACCTGTTTGCCTTGGGTGACCCTACTGGGGGGCATGAAGCCTCCCGACAACATAGCTCCTGGGATCATCCGGGTACTCAAACTCCCCCACCACGATAAAGTAGTAGTTCAAGGTTCAAAGTTCAAGCAGTTCAAAGTTCATTCAACTTCAATACCAGAGTCTCAATATGGTGTTTGATGACAGAGTTATGACACATCTTTTAATAATTCTGTTGCTGGTGAAAATATTGGTTTAAATGTTATATGGATAAAAAAAATACACTTTATTCCCCTCAAAGTTTTTTTTTTTTTTTTTAAGTTAGACATATCAAAAAAGACCCCCCTCAAACTTTGATGAGTTGTCTCACACAAATATTTTGTCCCACAGTTGGTTTATTCAGATCTGGTCACCCTACCCCCACCAAAAATATTATACCCAACATTTTCATGGATAACGAAGCCTAACAAGGTAACCGAAAGATGAGAAAAAAAAATTGGATGATAGGTTTTTGTTTTAGTGTGTTTTAAAGCTGATTTAATACACGAGTCAAACTTACCTGTTAACACCAGAGATGGTAACAGAAAACTAATTTAGGAGGATCTATAAGATTATTACACTACTTGATATTTAAAACATGTAGGGGATTATTTAAAAGGAAAACTTTTACTTAACTCTATTAAAACCAAGACAGGCAGTGGCAGTATCTCACTTGTATCAAGGTTCACCATATAACCTGAAAAAAATAAATACTGTATGCCCCCAATATTTCCTGGGGATGAGAAAGAGATTGTTCAGCATTGGTCACAAATAAAATAATATCATCCAAAAATAGTGACACTTTATTTAGACTAGCACCAACCTTGATTCCACTTTAGGCTTGTTTTTAATGGTCTCCACCAGCAATTCAATTGTCAGTGCAAAAGGGGTGTGGCTAGTCGGATCCCCCTGTCTGTTGCCTATAATGACAGAATTGGCCCAAAGTGGCACAGTTTGAGATGACCCTGGCCTGAGGGGAATGATACAGAGATTTTTTAATCAGGTCAATTCATGTAGTGCCAACTCAAAATTTCTTCAAGACACTAAAATGCTACGGCCATTTGACCACATAAAATAACTTTTCAGCATTGTATGACACAGCCAGACCTTATATTTGTATTTTATCTTTGCTGGACGGATGTATTATGTTAAACAAGTGCCTTAACTTATTAGTAGACAGTCTAATACTCACAATTTTAAATTGAAATTTGATTTTGTTAATTACAACAATGGTTAAAAACGGGTGTCTCCTCCTCCGAACTGTGAGAGTAGTCTCCACAGTCTTTGTTCTCCACACACCAGTACAATAATGGCGTTTGCTTAGGAGACTGAAAAGCTTGTAACTAAAAAATAGCAAAAGCAAGTCGGTTGAGTGGGATTAGTACTGTTACACTACTGTAGTACTGTAAAGTTTCTGATGAAGACCAAACCATTTCTCACTGCTAACTGTGTACAACCAACTTATTTCCATACTTCAAACATCATCACACGCCATAGTGGGAGCAGTACATTGCATTGCAGACTGAAGACAAAAATGACATGGCAACTAAAAAGCCATGACAGTCCTGAATGGAAAAAAAAGTTTCTAGAGGAAAAAAAATGTGCAGTCCTAATTTGTGTAAGTTTTTATTACACACATTCTGAGGCTGCGTCACAGTGACCTGTATAAATGTTCTATTTCCACAATGTAATGGATGTTGAGAATGATCAGTTCTGTCAGTGGATCACTCTGTTCTTTCTGTCAAAGATCATTAAAAACTAGATTGTTGACATCTTGAGTCCTATCTATTCTTGATTCTGATTGGCTTGTGCTGTACTGGCCACGTTGACAAGCATGGTGCTATGGTTATAGTGCATTTGGGGTACAGCAGAAAACAATGATAGCTATGCATAAGCATTGAGAATGCTGAGTACTGCAAATACACACATCTACACCAAGGATTTGTGTTGGAAACCAGAACTTCCAGCACAAAAAAACAATACCTCGTGTGGCCATAGATATAACATGATCAAATGTAATAAAAAAACGATATGCCTGAAGTAACACTCTACAGATGTTGTCATGTGAAGAACCTCAGCTTGTGTTGCAGCCTGACAGAGGATGGGAGTAAGCTCAGCTTTGTTCCCCTGATCATTCTCATGTATTTATTTGTCAGTGAGCTGAAACTCTGCCAACAGTCCCAGGAGCCAGCAGCTCTGGTCCAGGCCCACGCGTTTCCTCTACAAGGAAAAAACAACACTACAAGAAAGTGAGGAGAAAAAAAAACAAAACACAGATTTGATTTATGATACTCTCTGTCTGCCATCAATGGGTTAAAAACTAAGCCATGATTTTGTACAAAATATGGTCTTTATTAAAATAATTTGTTAGAATTAGAGAGTTGCTCGTACACTGTCATTAATTGAATGCATTTAACCGCAAGATCTATTTTAAGCCGAAGACCCAAACATCCACCACTGACCAAATCCATCTACTGATATGAAGTGATTGATATGTGTTGATCTATTAATCCAATCAATACATGTAAACACTTGGTGTAATATACTGTTACAGTACAACTACCATGGAAACACAGTTTGGGGTATATTTGTTGAAAAACGCACTTATTCTTAAGTTTAATCGGTTTCTCATACAATATTCTTCAACTTTAGTCTCAGCTGAAAAGAAAACCTACATAAACAGCGTATTTAATATAATACATTATTTTCATTGAAAATCAATCAATCAATCAAATTTTATGGGGGGGGGGTCCCCTTCCAGGACCACCAGGCTGCAATGGATGTCGAGTGGGCAATATTATAACAGACAAAAAGTCAAGATAAAGAGTTTGTGTCAGCTGTGACGGCTGTGGGGAGGGTCTTCATCAGGTGACGAGTGGTCAGACAATGCAGAAACCGCCACAGAATGACCTGACCTCAGTGACCTAGACCCCCCCCTTAACCATACGGGGGGAGAAAGCGAGTGCGCGGCAGTGAACCATATCTAACACGGCTAAAAACTGAATTATGGAGCACTGAAGTAGAGCGGCAATCCTCCAGCTAAATACTTACTAAGTGGCAGTCTACTTAACTAAATGCTAACTAAATGCTAAGTGGCAGTCTTCTAACTAAATGCTAGGGAGTAGTAATAGGTTTTTAGTCGGGTCTTAAATGTTTCTACTGAGGTAGCCACCCTGATATCTGCGGGAAGGGCATTCCACAGTAATGGAGGCCGGACGGAGAAGGCTCGATAACCTGCAGACCTCCTATTAGCTCTTGGAGCAGCTAAAAGTCCGGCATGACGCAAGCGCAGATTTACAGGAGGGACGTAGAGCGCCAGTAGATCTACAAGATACGCAGGTGCTAGCGCATGTAAAATTTTATAGGTAAGTAATAGGACCTTAAAATCGCATCTGAAATGTATTGGGAGCCAGTGCAACTCAGCCAATACAGGAGTAATGTGGTCAAATCTACACGTCTTCATAAGAAGTCGTGCTGCTGCATTTTGCACTAACTGCATGCTTTTGATACTAGACCTAGGAAGACCCGAGAACAGTAGGTTACAATAATCTAAGCTCGATGTGATAAATGCATGCACTATGGTCTATGCGTCACCAATGGATAAAATAGGGCGTATCTTGGTGATGCTACGAAGATGGAAGAAAGCGGTTTTTGTGATGGTCTTTATCTGTTTATCAAAAGAAAGATTGAGCTCAAATATAACACCGTGATTTTTAGTTGAACTACTCTGAGTGATGGTGCTGTTGTCAAAACTTAGAGCAGTGTCTTTAAAGAGATGGCTATGTTTGGTTGGACCCATAATCAGCATCTCGGTTTTGTCAGGGTTAAGCATTAAGAAGTTGGATGGAAGTTGGAAAAAAAAACAAAATACAAAGGATAATAGTATAAAAATGCTGATGAAACACAGAAAGGTTAAATATAGAGAAAAATCATCTGGAAATGGCCACAGGAGTCACACTGGCTCTTCGTGAGTTAATATGCAAATCACTGTTTGTGTAAGACTTGCTTTTGGACAGCCTCACTGTAAAGTATAAATCCACAACTGACATGAGATTTTTGGTAAATAATGTGTCTGACACCAGATGGATTTAAGCATAGTAATGAATTTGAATTTGAATAAAAGACTTTGTCAAGACACAAATCTATGATGGGCCAAATCAGTAATTACAGCATCAGCTTAAGTGGAAAAAAATAGTTAGAAATTAAGTAAATACAGCATGAGTAAAACATTACACACAGATATTTGTCTTGTACTATTCCTACATACTGCATGTTTTTTTTCCTTTAAAGTGGCTTCAAACTGTAAATTATTTTACTTGCAGTTCGAGTTGATATTGCTGCAGAGATTTGAAATGGAGTCATTAACGCAGGTCCAGGAACAAAGGCCATACATTGCATAGTCTTATTTCCTGTGACTCTAGGTGTGTCCTTTTCTCCTCCCTTCTTAAAATCCTCTCCTCCCTCAGTACTGGAATTATTGAAGCCCATCCTGAGCCTTTCTCCCCAAGTTCCTGATGTTTAGATTCATATTTCTTATTTATATTTATCATATGGTTGTCTGTGTGTATATTACATGAATATACCTAGACATATAATGCCGTCTTTGCACTCCAACCACTCATGGCTTTGGAGACTTTTGTATTTTTGTATTTATGCTGTGTTTGTCAGATGCCAAACAAAGACACTTCGTTGCCAGACCCAATGTGTGGGTCTGTGCAATGACAAATAAAAGGTAGTTGAGTCGAGTCGAGTCGAGTCAAAAGCCGGACGTGATGTGCCACAATTGTAACCAAAGTGATCGAGTTTGAGTTTGCGTAAACAAGCATATGTAATCCATCGTCCATGCATCCCATCACCCTTGGCTCCTCATCCCTCCAGAACATGTTCTTCGGTAAACCTCATATGTTAGTGAGTACATGAAAACCTCCACTTCACTCAACTGAAGAACACCCACGTCACCATCCTAAAACAAGCCAAAGAAGAGTAAACTAATGGAATGACTCACAAAGTACTGGAGAGTAAAACTCTTCCACTGCTGGAGACATAATGTGACACTATGTGTATGGAACAGTCCTCATGAATTAACAGTTACATATACAGTATGATTCCACATGCATAGTGATATAGTGAAGCACCCACACAAAGTGTAAAATTGTGATCAAACAATATACTTTTTTTTTTTTTATTTTTACAGTTCTCCACGCTCTTGTGCTGCCATACATAACAGGACTTTTAACCCCCTACTCTCCCCAGAGGTCACTCAGGTCATCCTCCCAACTGCTCACAATTCTTCCTGTCCTTCTGTTTATGGACCAAAGCCCGTCACATCATATTCTGCCCAAGCATCACCAGTTTTAAATCCAACTTGAAAACCCATCATTTGACCCTTTTGTTTTAGTGATGTCTAACACAGTTGTATTATTTCTCTTTAGTCTGTTTTATCTGAGTTGTATTGATTGTTTTTAATTGCTATATATTCACACTTTCTCTTCTTGTTTTGATCACTGTTTTATTTATTTATGTTATTTATTTACTTGTGTGTTTATTGGTTATTCCAATCCCTGATTTGTAGGTTTAATTATGTTATATTCTCTTTTTTTCCGATACTATAGTCCATGATCTACCATTTAATTTTTTTTTTAATGTCATCATAACATGTGTCTGTAAAGTCCTTTGGGTCCATTTCTGCTGTTTTTAAAAGCGACACATAAATATGTTGTCTTGACTTTACACTAGCAAGACTTTCACATACTTACTGGCCAGGCACATGCAGTGTTTATTGTTATTGTTTGCCTACAGAGAACATGGGCTAGATCTGACACCTATGCATTATGATTACATAAGTTTGCTCTTAGCCTATGAGGACAGAAAGAATGCTTGTTTATTATTGGATAATATAATATAAATAATTTGCAGTTAGCAGCATAGAATGAATGAGTACGTGACACTTTGAGTATTACTTTAATTCCATTTGCTGGTGGTTAGAGGAGGAATGCATGTCATCGACATCAAGTATGACTGTGTGGTCGATGTCTTGTTAATCTTTGTGATTAGGAGCCTCCAGCGATACCCATTCTTTCTGTCCCTCCACGACTGCATGTTCCTCTCTCTCATCATGTAAGTTTTCTCTGATTGGAACCAAAGGAGTTCATTCCTGGTGAATGATTCACACAGTGTCATCATTACATGAGGACAGTGGTGAACGGTCAGCTAAGACCTCAGATGGTTTTATAGAATCGGCCGAAAGGTTAGTATTTAAGAGTTAACTTCTGAAAGGCTTTGTAACTCTAACATCTGAGTACACCACACCGGTGACACACACAGCCTCCAGAGGACAGTGCGCTATCCCAAAAATGTTTCTAGATCAGCCTTTCCCTCTGCCGCAGCTGCTCACTGGCCTTTTCTGCCTACAGAGATCAGAACTGGAACCAGCTTACAGGTGTTTGCATGCCTGACAAAGAAGTGGCTCTTGTCAAAACAAACTTCTATGAATTGGATGAATGTGGGTGGATGTGTATATTGTCAGTGCGTTTTTTGTGTGCATGTGTATTAGAGAGAGTGAGGGAGTAGAAGAGAGGGAAAACAAATGAGAGACAGACAGTTTTTGTGTGTGGTAAACAAGAGAAAATTTTGTTATGTATTTTCTAATTTGTACAAAATTAATTGACTTTTCTTCTATATACATCAGCTATAACCTGGCACAATATTCTTTTGACACTGTCTATTGGTCAATGGATTGTGGTGCACTGTCCCTATTCAAATAAAACCATGCCATATCAGTCCATGCCACACCACTCCATACAGTACCATATGATTCCATACCACGCCATACCATCCCATATCATACCATACCAGTACAAATAAGAGCATGTCATACTAGTATTAATATGTGATCTCATGAAAACCATTATTTTAGTCTTCTTTTATATTATTATACATTTGTCTTTATACTGGCAGAAAGCATGGCTAAATGCAGTTGATTCACAATTACTTTGAACAAGGGCAAACTACCATTTCATTTCATACCATATTCAAACACTTTGGCACTTCCTCCAATAAGCATGTCATTTAACCAGTCAAATAGAGCGAGTGATTACCAGCAGAGACAAAAATGCTGTCTTATTGCAAAAGTCCAATATCTGCATAGTTTTTTGGGTTTTTTTTTCTCATTACTTGAGCTGGATCCACATCGAGACCGGTGTTGAAATCAATTTCAGAGGTTCAGTGTCACATGAGGGCAATTTACTGGCAGGTCGGACCTCCAGAAAATATAATCCTTTCACAATTGATATCATGTAGTTGTTAAGGTCGATGATTAGTATATACTGACTGTCTTCAGAGTTAAACCTCAGCCGTAGTGCTGCCCTTATGCCCAGAGAGATTCATTAGTTTCTTAGATGTTCAGCTGAGGATCTAACACTCATTTAATCCCTTTGTTTCAGTGTCAGAATTAGATCTATAACATCACTCGCTCTGTGTGTCCTCAGGGTAAGCCCTACACCTCTGTGTGGAGGTAAACAAACGCAGCAAAACAGAAAAAATGAATAGCAACAGAAAACACAGAAGAGTCGAGAACGATTTGTCAACACATATGTCGAGATACACAAAAGCCCTGTAGGTCAATGTAATGCTGCTGCATACAGATGCAACAGATTAAGAAAGGCAAATACGCAATTCAAAAGTCATAATGAGACCCTGAACTGAGTCCATCATTGATATTAATAATTTTTAAGGGTTGCTGTGCTGCTAAATTGATAAAGACAAAAATTCAGTGCTTACCTGACAAGAAATGTCTCAATATTTATTTTAACCCAGAGCTGAACCAGTCACATCCCATTCTCATTGGAGTTCAGGTCTGGACTATGTGCCAATCTATGTGTGGAAAGTAATGCATCGTGGCCACAGAACCACCCATTCACTGTTGAATCCATATGAGTCCTGGTGTTGTCATTTTGGAATATGCCTGTGACACCTGAAAAGACAACACTCACTGTTGTTCAGTTCTGGTCAGTCAGTATAAAGGACCAAAACCTCAGATCACTGCACTGCACAAGTTCACACTGTAAGCACTAGCCATGATGAGTAATCAATTCATTCACCTCCCTTTATCAATCTGGGTCACCATCAGTCTGGACTCATAAGACCACATGAGCTTTATTCATTGAAACACAGTCCAATCTTTATGCTCTGTACAAATTGATGGTTGTTTATGAAATGATAAGGTACTGATTGTAAATGACTTGTTGCAGCCGAAACATAAATTGCTAACATTAATGGCAGCTCTTATCCAATACAGGTGGTCTGCAGGTTACGTCCGAGTTCCGTTCCTACATCGGCGATGTAACCTGAATTTTGCTGTAAATCGAAATTAACCGTTTAATACACCCCAAATAACCCCTAAGTGTCTGAATAAATAGCCAAATACAGAACATGTTTTAGATTTTTTATTAATTCAATAAAATAAATTAAAATAAAAAATAAGATGCTGTACTGTACTTGCTATCACTGCTGGAGGA
>JAPTHA010182518.1:0-12965 GCA_029814585.1 Gymnapogon annona | reverse complement strand
ACACAAACACACAGACAGACATATATATATATTTATCCCTTCTTAACAACAACTTGTGTTTAAAAAAACAGCAGCAGTTTGCAAAGCAGTCATATATATCTATATATATATATATATATATAGATATATACATATATCTATATATATATACACATATATATATTCACATAGAAGTTCAGACTGAAGTTCAGACTGAAGTTCAGAAGTTCAGACTGAACCTGTGGCTGCCTCTTGGAAAGTTTGTATTCAGGAGGGGGTGGATGACTAATAAAATCAGTTTGCTTCTGGAGTTCTGAGCTATGGGTGCTGTGAGTGAGTGAGCGGCGTGGGTGAAGCTTCCTATTTGTTAAGGGAGAGAAAACACATGCTACGCTCCACTCGCTTGCAGAGCGAGCCCACTTCAGCACCCAATACAGCTCCCATTGATGAGAGCGCCACTTTCGCCCCCGTCTGCCCCATCGAGCCACATTTCCTACATTAGGGACTTTACGGGGAGATGCTGCACAGAAGAGAAAACAGATAAATACAGGAGGTCATTGCTGTGCAGGAAAGTTTCCTGCACAACCGACTCCCTTCACCATCTGCTCCTGTTTGCTCGGCTCCGACCATCTGCTGTGGTGAATGATAAACCGTATAGGTGTAACTTTTCTGCTTTTTTTTCTCCTTTTTTTTTCTTCTGTGTGTGTGTGTGTGTGAGATCGATCCTGTCTGCAGACTTGAACCTGAAGGGCACTGAGTAGATTAGGATACACCGGCTCCCAAGAAAAAATGCGCTGATTGGATGGCAGGCAGTGTAAGAGAACTGCATGTACATGATGGGTTTCCAACTCCTGGAGGCGTATAAAGTGCTGCTCTCGTTTTGTTCTGACATCCTGACTTCAGAGAGAGCGGGCAGGCATTGTTCCTGACGCCTGCAGCACTCTGGCAGCTAAAGTCACCTCCAGGCTAGACAGTGAGTGATGCCAAAAAGACAGTGAAGAGATGTACCATTTAACAGCGGAGACTTGCGCCTGAAAAAAGCAAATAATCAATATAAGACAGTGCGCCTTACAATAGCACATGGACAGACTTCTCTAATTTACGTTTTGTTCCCAAAAACACTATTCACCATTGACTGAGAACAACAACGACAAGAAAGGGAGGATGTTTCATCGTCATGCCAAATGTATTTATTGACTAAATTTACAGTACACAATAAACACAAATAACCCCCGTGACCCCTGCTCGTAGTGTGCATTTTCGTTACGTGTCCATTAAAAGATCCACTTCTCACCGTTCACCTCCTGGTTTGAAATTTCCTCGTATGTCCTGGAATAGATATATAAATCCACGCACCTTAGTGTTTCTCAGTGTTTACAAAGTGGAACGATACACAATCTGTAACAGTACGAACAGAGGACACACCCACTGCAAAGGTAAAATAAAGATGACAGTTTCCATAAACGACTAATGCGTTAAAAGGTAGGTAGTTTTTTTTGTGTGTGTGTGTGCATTATTGTTTTTTGTTTTTTTACCGCTAAGAGCTGTGTGTGTGTTTTTCTAATATGTAAGTACAGCACAGTCTTTGTGGAAGAGTATTCATGTTTCTCAGCTTTTTCTCTTGCTTCATTTTCTGGTGGGAGAGTGTTGCATCCCTCAAATAACAATTCAGTCCAGATCAATATGCAGCACAAGAAATACTCCATCCACACTTGTCTTATTTCTGGCTCTTCCTGTCTCGTGGTTCGCTCTTCTTTTCCTCCATGTTGTGTCTCTCGCAGCAGATGCCTCCAGGAGCGACAGCCAGGAGGTGTTTATCCAACTTTTTTTCCTCCTTCCCTTCCTTTATTCTCCAGCGTCGCTCCCTCTCGGCCTCTATTTTTCCCCCCAAAGCAAACTGGTCCCAGTGCTATACGTGTCCTGGTTTGGACAGGTAGGCTATGAGGGCCACAACAACCCCCACGTACATCCCTGCGCCAATGGTAATGGAAAGGGCAGCCAGGAACAGGGCTCTTCTGGAGCTCATGCCTGCTCTGGAGAAGTCTCCCTTAGCAATGGCCTTGCCGGTCTGACAAAACAAAGCAGAGAGCGAAATGAGCCGGCGTTACTCATCGGCAATGAGTGTATGAGTAGGTGTTAAGCTACATTTAAAAGAGAGAAAACAAGAAAATGCTCTGAGGGAGCCATTAGTTACCATGGCAATTAGGTCATTATGGCTCCGACAGTGACAAATGTGTTGTTTGGCTCTTTTGGTTTCCTATCAAAAACTGAGCCTGCCCTTTATTTATTTATTCTTCTGACGCATTTTATTTTCCTGTTTCCCTATAATTGAAGCTCCAGTTATTTTCGCAAGATGTTGAGAGTCACCGGGATGAGATGTGGTTTGTTTTGAGGTGGTAGGGCTCGAGGTTCTTCGCTTGGATTGGTCTGATCTGTCTGATTCTGATAGAGTGAGGTGTCAGGGTCGGGAGGGTTATTGTAGACACGTGTACATGCTGTGAAAATAACAAGTGTGAGTGTGACAATAATTCCATCCAAGTAGTGTATGTTGTGATATCTGGCTGGTTCTTGATTGGGTTTTCAGTGGATGTATTAAACATGGCAATACCTATGAAAAGTCCTGAAACCATAAATATAAACCGACACCAATAGGGCTGTACTCTGTGTTGGTTTATGGGTAGACTGTTGGTAGTACCGGTACTAGAAATAACATTTTCCAATTGATCCCCCTTGTAATCCCCAATGTTTGTCTTAATAGAGCTAATTTAATTCCATATTCGCTCTCACTAGGTGTAGGTTATATCTAAGGTGACCGCTACGGGCGTGACAACTTACTGTCATTATTAATTAGTGAGCTCATGTAAGTGTAGTCCTCTGCATATACAGAGCACTATTACCATGGACCCAAAGCTCAATGTCAATGACTTCCTGAAGAGAATACAAGACTGATGAGTGGGTCGAACCTACAGAATTTACGTAGTCAATCATCTGGAACAAGTGCATGAGGGTCACAGGGCGGAAAATGGACCGTGATGGCACTTGTCTGAGAGTGCTTGTGCTCACTGACCTTAAAGACAATGCAGTGTAATCAGCGTTAATGACAGGCTCGAGGTGTCCGGGCCTTTACCTTGTGAGAGTAGTAAAAGGCAACAATGCCCAAGGGCCAGAAACAGCAGAGCATGGAGAAGATGGCCAGGCCCAGGTAGTCCCGAGGGGGCAGCACGATGAAGTTGTCCTCACTCTCGCTATCACTGGAGCTGTCACTCTGAAAGACATGGCAGTTGATAAAGAAAAACGAAACGTTAATAAAAAAAAAAAATCAACCTCTATTTTTGTCAAATGAGACAAAAGGCAGGAGCATTGATCTGGAGAATGACACCTAAAATAGCAATGGCGTGCAGCAAACATGTGTTGACTGTCTGAGGTGGATGTCAACGACACACAACACACTGGTCCTCAACAAACCACATCCAGCTCTTCTGCCCTTGTTTCACTGCCACCCAGGACGGGCTGTGCTTAGCCAGCCAGAGAGGATTCGATGCCTCTGTCAACACCCATGAGCTGCCTGACAGATAACGCGGGATTAACGGATTGGTCCATCATTGCGAGGTGACAGGGGAAACAGCAAGAAGACACTGTCATTTATGTGCTAAATTGCTTCGATGGCGTGCGAGACCTCCGCCGTCTCTCCCGTCACTTTCCTCGATACACTGGCGAGACGGAGAGAGTGTTCAGCAGGCTCTGCATACAGCGCCTTGACACTCATGCTCAGGGCCACGCAGGCTGAACAGGCTAATGAATGATAGATTCCAATGCCATTCAGACTACTTTGGAACCACGCGCCTGCAGCCGCGATGAAAATGTGGTCTCATGGCTGACCTTTGAAGAAGACCGCCGTCTCACATCTGCAGGATGTCCTGGAGACATGGCGGATGTTTGTCCCAACGAATAGCCACCGTTAAGAACAGGTGTCATTTGTTAGGCCTGTTGCCTGGAGGCATCGGCCAATGCAGGAAAAAGGGAGATACAGAACAGGAATCGATAGAGAAGGCAGCGACTGAACCAGTTAAAGTACAGCCACAGCGGCGGCCACAAAAAAAAGGATATTAAAAAAAAAAACCCGTGCCTCCACATCCCCTATTTTCAAACACGGGTTCTTTTACTTCTAATCTGATCTACGTTTGACCATATGTTACACCAATACAGCCTCATTACTTGCACTATTTGGGGGAAAAATTTTTATGCTTACACTTTATTAAGACGCCAGCAACGGAGGCGAGCGTGGGTTTGCCGTTACTATACCATCCAAGCAGATTCCCAACAACGACCAGTGCCAAGGCAAGATTATGAACCTCGCCGTTATCTGCTTTATGAACAGCATCCACCTGGACAGCCGGGTGTGATTCATCAAAACAGCAGCTGGTCATAACCACCTAATCTGACATCACATGAATAAATCGGTGGCCACAAACAGCAGTAATCTCCTTTTATCTACGCAGCAAGACCTGATAAGAGCTCTGAGTGACTGGTGCATTCAGTCCTAGTGACAGCCTGCCCGACACCCAGTCTGGCCAAAGGGGAGGGGTGGGGTGGGGTGGGGGGGACGACCCACTACCGCCCTGGGTGTTTGTTGGTGTAAGTGATGGGGCTCCACCACAGCACAGTCCCTTTAACAACCCTGTCACAACTCTCTCCCAAGCCACGTTAGTCTGGGGGAGTGCACACACACCCCTGTTAGTGTGGAGTGAGTGTGTGTGTGTGTGTGTGTGTGTGTGTGTGTGTGTGTATCACACTTGCACTTTTTTTTTTTGCAACTTTGATATCTGTGTGTATTTAATGTGTCTGTCACAGTGTTGTCAAAGATTTGCTGACACCAATGAGCTGTTGAGAAGCAAAATATATATATATTTTTTATGTTGCTGTATTGATGGTGCACAAGAGAAATGTAGAGTTTGAGGGTATTAAAAAAGAAAAAAAAAAAAAAGTCTGACATACACCAATAATACACAAAAAACTCTTCTTGCCAGAAGGCTTATTCTTTGCAAATGGAAAGACTCTTCGCCTCCAACATACGGACATTGGATTAAGGATGTTATGTACTATGTTCAATTAGAGAAGATCCATTACTCTATTAAGGACTCAGCTATGACATTTATGACTACCTAGCAACCATTTCTGACTTTTGTGAAGAATATGGAAGCTGAGAAACTGGATACGTACAGTGCAACGCTCCCATTGTATCTGCTTGGATATTGTATATGTTGATTTTTGATCTGTGACTAGTCTGGCTGTTTGTTTTGTTTGTGTATGTTGTGGGTGGGTAGGGAGGGGGTTTTATATATTGTGGCGACTGATTGTGGGGACATAATTCACCCGGAACTATGGGTGGGTTAGTGGTTTCCCCACGGACCGTAGAGGGTGGGGAACCGTGTTTATAGACTTGGGGAGACACGTTCAGTCTCTTGTGGCGCTCTAGTGTGAGCATGAGGGCTTGTGCCGAGCTAGAGGAATAAAGTTTGTTCTCCTGCCTAATACTCCGCCTCCATCTCCATATCTCCGGCACTACAATATACATATTTTTAAAATATGAAAATAAAAAATTCCTTGATAAGAAAAAAAACACAAATATAGAAAGGTCTTTAGGGTTGTGATACCAAAAACCTCCAGTTCTATCGCCTGACAGTACATTGAATTTCCTCCAGTTCTGCAGCTCCGCCTACATTGTCCAGATACGGTAACTTTTGCTTCAAAACATTCAAATGGCTTTGAGCAAATTGCAAAGTACTCACTTTGAAATGACAAATCAGAAACCATGATACAAATGATATAGACCCCAGGTGATATAAACCCCAGTGAATTGGTGCAAGCTAGGTGCAAGCTATGTGACAAAACCTACAGTATATTCTTTACATATGCATAGTATGCTAACTTCTACACCTTCAATTGTGGCTTAGAATTCCATCATAACCGTTACTACTGAAACGGGCTGAAGCTCACCTTAAAGCCAAAGACAGGGAAACAATATGTGGTAATGAAAAATGCTATCATACTATAAATATTCAGTTCGCTGCTGTCTCCAGTTTCAATAGATAAAACTATCTTAGTGTGCTATATCACTTTGCACTAATTTGGCAGAAAGTTGCTGTTCCATTCCATCTGTGCTTATTTTTAGCCTCATTATTCACGGTCTTTGAAATGTTGGCTTTAATGCTCTACGACATCTGTGCGCATAACACACGTCTCGGTCCACCTTTTTGTCTCTTTTTTTTTTTTTTTGGATTCGCAAAAACCCATCACGACAGGCAATAACGACACAGAGGATGGGAAAAGTCAAGAAGCGCAGGTGCTGAAAAAGATGTCTAATATTCCCTCAACAACACCCCGCTTTCATCTGAGCCACCTTCATCAGATTCATTTGCTTTCTTTTAATTGACGTGGAATAACTTTTGCTTCTGGCTCACCTGCTCTGGCGCACAAGCATTAGCCAGATCCCGCTTGATATGCCCAAAGCACCGCATTACTTATAGCCTTAATGGCAATCGCTGCCACGTCTCTATCTATCTGCCATGCCTCAGAGTGACAAGAGCTGGCGCAATCATCATCCCAGTTAGCGTGCCATACTTCTTCCTCTGCCAACTCACAGCCCTGAGTATTTCTCAAGCATCCCTGAGTGAAATTAGATTTTTCCCACTTCAGAAAAGACTTTGCTCTTTTGCTGTCACGCTTTTCTTTGGAGAGTGCTGTTATAGTTTGAAGAGAAAAAAAAAAAAGAACAATGGGGCCGCATAGATAAAATCACGTGTGTCATTTTCTTAGAATGCAATTATGGACAAAAGGCATACAATTACTCTGCGCTAGAAAGACTGCAATAAATTGACCATTTAGAGAACAGAGTAAAAAAAAAAAAAAAAAAAGAGACCAAATCACACTGGTGGTCTCTCAGAAGAGTAAATGAAATAACAAGCGTCACTATAGATGGCGGGGACGCACATTTTGCTGAGAGATAGCCCTGACACTTAGAAGTAAGTGCTGAGATGACTTTAATTTCATAGAGCCTCGCTGTGACAATTAGAATGTCATACACTTCCAAGGGTTGCTTGCTTGCATCAGTTAGCTTTTAAATGTGTGTAGGTTGCTCTAATCGCCTCCTCCATAAACAGCAACTTATAGCTGGTGAGGAACTAACTGATGCTGCTGCTTGAACGTGTCGCTGCATCAGCTCACCCTCGACTTCAGGATAGTAAATAGGCATGAACCACACCTCCAGGTATTAGACTGGGTCTTATATCGTGAGTGTGCGCGCTGCTGTTGTAACTGTAACTGTGATCATAATTCCATGTGTTTACCTCTATCTCCCTCTACTCGCCCCTCCCACTCCTTCAGAATCAGAATTCTTTATTTGTCACGTGTGGACATACATCCACAGTGAAATGAAAAACGACACTCCCCCCTGAACTGTGCAAAAAATGCAATACAAATATTCAAATATACAAGAATAGCAAGCAAAAATAGACCAAAAAAAACCATAAAATAAAATAAAATAAAAACATAAAATAAAAATCTAACCTCAGTAACCTCTCTCTCTCTCTCTCTTTCTCTTGCTTTACCCTGTCCCTTTAACCTCAGTTGGTCTGAGCAGAGAACGTCCTCCCGGAGTCGGGGTCTGCTCCAGCTTTCTGTCTGTTAAAAGGAAGTTTTCACTCACCACTGTCACCAGTGCGTTTGCTCCTGGAGGATTCTGTTGGGTTTTCTGTTACAAATAATCCGAGAGTCTGGTTAGGCTAGCTCTATATAAGATAGCAGTTGTTATGAGTTGGCTCTATATAAATAAACTTTGTTTTGATTTGATTTGATCTGTGACCTCTGACCTCATACTCTGGGCCCTGCTCCTCTTCCACCTCGTACGACACAGTCTGAATCTTCACGTCCTTCTCTCCTTGCGTGCTGTCCAGTGGGATCTCAGCAGGTACTCCGTCCAAAACTGTGTCCTTACTCTCAGTGAAGGTGGTCTCAAAGCTCTCGCTCTTGGAGTCTTTGCTGTGGAGGCTGACGTCATCCTTGTACAGGATGAAGTTGGGCCTGTAAAAAGCCTCCACGGCCAGGTGCAGAGAGGTGGCGTCCAGGAACTGCTGAGTCTTATGTTTGCCATTAGTCCCGGTGTAGTAGTAGCCGAGGAGGTTGTCCTGGTAAGGCTGGCTTGGATAGTCGCACTGGTAACCCTGGTAGTCATTCTGGACCACGTGTCTGCCAGTTTTGTCCAACAGAGGGTTCTGGAGCTCGCTGAGGCTCTCCATGATGGATGGACGAGTTCAGGCTTGTGGCGAAGGACAGGATGGTATCCAAACAAGATCTGGCAGTTTGGCAGCTGGAAGAACACATTACAATACGGAAGAGATAAAGAAAACCTTTAGAAGAAGAACAGAACAGACACACCACTGGAATCACACCACTGGAATGTGGAGTGATAGCATATTTGCTCTCCAGGACTTCAATTCAGCGCCGGGAGTTTTAATCTTGCTTGATCATCAGCATTCCTCTCACAAACTCTCACTACTCTGAGCCATAAAATCGCCATCTGCTGTACGTTCAACTGTTGCATCCACCCGCCTCGGATTCATACAAACACACAAGGAAGAATATCCACATGTCACAACGACCCCTGTTTTATTTTGAAAAGCAGAGAAGGTGTGACAGGTGCTGATGTATTTTTGCGATGCATACTGATTACTATTTACTGGTACTGGTCGTCAGGGAACTGACCTCAGTGACTTCCTTATGAAAGATGATGGTGATGAAGAGGTCACAGCGCAGAGGGGTCGGTCAGTTCAGTAAAGGCTAAGTTTAATCAAATTAGGTGTGTATTTAGAAAAACAAAACAAACAAAAAGACAGGCCGTAACTACGGCAACACGTCTGCCAATGAGAGGTTGCCTCAAACTGAGCATGTCCAGAAACAGATTGTATTTATTTATTTGTTGGAAATTATGTGAATTATTAATCCATCTCCGACGGTCAGTCTTTATTGACTTCATGTGCGTGTGTTTTTTTTTCAAAAATAAAAGAATAGTCAATAAATCGACGGCATTGTATTTCAGACTATTTTAGATTTAATGAAATGTGACAGAAGGCATTTCATGCTTTTTTTTTTGTTGAAAGTGTTGTGGGGAAAAACAGACCAAAGTGTGGAATTACGATTTCACACATTAGAGAAACAGCACCAATATGTGGGAGGGTGACTGATAAGGACCCCATGGAATATAAAATATATAACGCTTTAAACTCAGTGCATTAATCCGGAACAAGACATTGCAGTGGTATTATTTCTAAACACTGACTGTCCGTCCTCTTGTATTTGCATTGACTTCTTCCCTTTCACTGAGGTCAATTGCACCTAATACTCATGACCTTTGCCCTCTGTCACCTGCGAAAAACAAAAGCTCAAGCGGTCGTACTGATAGTATAGAAGTGCAATTGTAAATAATAAAGGCCAGAGTCTGACTATACAGGCTGAGTATCTCCTATTGTGTGTCCTGTATATGCAGTCTCCATTCTCATACGTTTCTGCTGCTGAGTGACCACTCTCTGGATGACAGAAAATTCCATTACACACTACATTACACAACAAAAACGGCGTCCTAAATCCAACAAATAATTCATCTTACATGAGAAGATGTGCACTTAGCACATGTGAGTGTGCCTAGACTTCACAATTATTAATGATCATGAACACACTCTATAGATTCTGTGCCTTTTTTTTCCTTCTCCTTTGGCTATACTTTCATATACATATTACTTCCTTTCCTCCTATATCTCTCCTTCTCTCACATCCACACCAACACACAATATAAATAGTATGATGACACTTTATACTTGTACAATACAATAACAAAAAAAAAACATATTTTAGGTTGCCATTTAGAAGGGGCTGGATAACAACGTTTTTGAATACTCGGGTACTCCATCTGATATCAATGTGTTTAATACTAAGAAAAAAAAGCATATCGATCTTACCTGTGGTAGAAAACCCTCCCGCCGTCTCGTTCAGCATCGTTCCTTGGCGCAACTGAGTCGACGGACGCGGACGGACCCACCTCTCTACTTCACATGATCAGTTCTTCTGAAGCTGTCGATCGTTTGTTTGTTTTGTTGTTGTTTTTTTACAACCTCCAGCCTCTGTGTTTTACAAGATGTAATATTCCGTGCGTTCGAGGACGGACTTTGGCCGCTGCATTGGTCCGGCTGCCATGGTACCACTGCGTCTGACAGGTACACTTTACGCACAGTGTCGCGCCGCGCTCCAGCGCCAAACAACTCCGGCGGAGGCTGAGCTCAGTGCAGACGAACCGTTGACTGCACCGTGAACTCCATTACCGAACACCGATTTGACATTTTCCAAAAACTCTAACTGCCTTTACTTGTGCGTCTTCCTCCGTCCCAGTGTGCGCGTCATGTGCTGACTGGAGTTTTACGCCCACTCCCACCTCCCTCTCTCCCCATGACCCTCCCAGCGGCGCTATTTGGCTTTGTTGTGTAATCACCGTGTTTCGGATTCCTCCTGAGATGAAAAGTGAATTGTTTTAGACCACTTCCCACTGAAGTATTGCAGGTTTAATACCGAGACAAGTTGCTTTTACCCGGTTGTAGTCTTCCCCACTGAGAACGCCTACTTGGCTAAAACGCACAAAACTCACAACACCAACAGCATCTTCTCTTTCTTTTGCACGACGCTGCTCTTCTACTGCACGAATTCTAGGATTAACCTCCCTCCCCTGCTTTCAAAAGGATGCCAGCTTACCTTAATGCCCATCAAGGCACATCACTGAGAGGTGGACGGTTCTAAACTGGTACTAAATATAGTTCAGGAATAAGCCACTACTAAATTCATTGCACATTTATATTTGATGAATATTTTAGACAAATCCCATGCATTTAATATGAGACTGCCAATTTGGTTTTGCCTTTAACCCCACTCAGCTAAGCTGCTTATGATTCCACGCCACAATTTATCATTGTAAACACGGTTTACACACCATTAATATAGATGTATTTCCCGGGTGAGCAAACGAACGACATAATAGATCCCACGCAGTCAAATTAATTTATTCTGATCCAACTGGAGAATGAAACAGATGCTTTATACAGAAGAAAAGTCAGTATGTTTAGACCAACGCTCAAGTGAGAAATCCCATGTGGCTCCAAAAATATCTAAGATGGGTTTACAGCCACTGAACATTGGGTACATATCTTATTCCACTCTGCACTCTGTTCCACAGACTCATAAAAATGTCTGGAGTTAATAATGTGCTAGCCTAGGCTCTGTCACTTTCACTGGGAGATGCATTAAGGTGCTGATGGACACTTTATGGGGGAAACATGGGGCTGCATTTATAAGACCGGGCACATATGAGCGGCGTCCCTCTCCGAGTCACCTTGTGTTCATATGCACGACAGCAACGTAGGATAACAGTCACTGCCATCCTTGTGATGGATACCACTCCCTCGGGAGACGAGTATATTAGAAGAGGGGGGGCTGTAACCGTTTATCCTCGGTACATCTCTGTCTCCCTCCATTAGCTTCCATCACAGCCTTCTGCCGAACATTGTCTAATGACGCTCAATGGCACAGAACATCCACGGCCTGAAACTTCCAAAATCAAGAATGTGGCGGTTGGAAGACAAAAACAGCAGCTCAACGGTGTCACATTTAGCATAGTTTATGAGGAGATTTCTCCTTGGACCGAGCTCTCGCCAGCCTTCTGTAGATGGACTGTGAATATTTATGGTCTTCACTGTGCCCCTTTCTTCTGCTCCATTTTCCACTCTATATTTAGCCGCCGTGTCACTACATAGCAGATGCACTATTTGTCAAGTGTTCCCTCTAAGATTAGCGATTTCAAGAAACAAAAAGATTATATTAGAGTCCAATATGCAGGTAGGGGTGCTGTTAGGTACGAACAAAAAGAGCAAGCGAGGGGCAATAAATGTTTTACAGTTGCCTTGTGTTGACTCCACTCGCCTCTGTTTGATATCTCAGACAACTCTTGACACCATGAACTTTGCACAGGTCCATTAACCGGCTTTAATCATTACTTAAACACTTTTGGGAATTAATCAACCTAATCCGATTGGCAGAGAACATATCAAACCACTTAATTTGATCTGGCCTAGCTGGCTTTTGCAAAGAAAGTGGGGGATTTAAGCAGCTTTTCCCACATGGGCATTTGTGCATTACTTCCTGTTTGATTAAACACTTTAACTAAGCGTGTGCCGATATGTCACCTATGACCAATGAAAAACCCCATGGGACAGATGAAAAAAAACAGAAATAGACATATCACATTTGTCTGAACGTTTGTTAGTCCGTGCTCACGCACTAACAGCTCTATTTCAGATGGTTTTCTGACTCATTTGATCATCAAGTGCACATCGGGCATCCAATGAGGCCAATCAGTTGTTATATATTGTTTGTTTTCCTCATGATTGCCTATTCTGTGCTGCTACACGACAAAACAATGCCCCACTTGAAAAAAGAAAACTATCTCTAAAATGAGATTAAATCATGAGATTAAATCATTTCAAGCAAAAAATCTGCCAATGCGGTCAGTCTTTTTTCCTTCTCAAAATTGCTATGACATTCTTGCCATCAACATTCTTAAAACTAGAGTAACTTTGAATCTAAAATAAGACCAAAGGTCAGATTCTTTTTACTGACTCAAATCTTTTGGTTTGTTCATCTGTTCTGGATCGATTCACCTTTTTTCTTCTAAGGTCTTCAAATATCTATGAATAATGTGATTAGAAAATTACAAAAGTAAATAAAGATTTTCCACTAGTCCATCAATGTTACCACATTGATAACAATTGTATCAATCTTCAATCTTCAATCTTTCAATCTTCAGTTGTATTTATGATATTATCTATCTATCTATCTATCTATCTATCTATCTATCTATCTATCTATCTATCTATCTATCTATCTATCTATCT
>JAPTHA010182476.1:0-12970 GCA_029814585.1 Gymnapogon annona | reverse complement strand
TTTTTTTGTTTTCATGTGGCCAAGAATGTAACGAATACATGAGATATAGTTTAATAGTGTAATATTTACTATTGTTTTCCTTTCTTCCTTCATTCATTAATTCACATGGGTTTCCATCCATCTTTTCCATCTTTAATTTTCAGACCAAAAAAAAGATGGTCTGAAAAAACCACAGTGTGAAAAAACATTCAAAACACCCCATAGAGTCTTTTTTAGGGTCTCCGCAATAATTTAAGACAGTTTAGACACAAATTTAAAAGTATGTCCAATTTTTTTGGATATTGCAGACTTGAGTTTTTTTTCACATTTTGGTCTGAATATTAAAATGCAGATGACAGTGAAATTACATTACAAAAAAAATTCAATCAGCATATCCCAAAATGTCATTTTTATGAGTCACAGGCCTTTCCTTTTATCTAGTTTTTACCACAAGACTACAGCTAAATTTCAGCAAATTTAGAGCTGTTTATTTACTAAATAAACAAAATTTTCTTAAACTTACATCCAATAAACATCTATCTGAACCATACCTGATACTACTTTCCAAGTGTGATCGCCATCTACAGTGATCTTGTAACACCTATAATGCATTGTTTTTGTACTGTTAAAACACTATTCCCTGCTGTTTTGTGTTCCCATGTGTTCATTTCTTTCGTTTTCATTTATTATGCATTACATTTACAGCAGTGCAAGCAATTGAGTTTCAGTGGTGCACAGTTACCACAAATATTGAATATTTAACTGCTGTCCTTGTTTTGGCTTCAGGTGAATTGCATACTTCATATTTATCCATCTGCAGAACAGACAGAAAAACAATGGAACCGTGTCTGATACAGATGATATAAAGGCTCAAGTCAAATCAGTGTGGTCAAAAGCTGGTGAGTGTGTGCATTCTGCAGATTTGATATTAAATTTGGGGATGAGTTTCGGGCATTCTTTGGATTTGTTTGTTCCATTTGTTTTTATTGCTTTGATCATGTGTTTTTGCTTTAAACTCTGTTGGGGTGGCAAATTTCTCTCACAGGAGCAATGACAATATAATTCAGTCCAATTCAGTTTATATGAGTTCAATTGTTTTCTGAGGATTGTGTGTTTGGACATTTTGTTCTCAGTTATAGCCACTAGCCTCTCCCTTCATGCCAAACATTGAATATGACTTTACTGCCCCTTGCTGTTTGATAAACTATAAACTCTGTGTGTGTGTGTGAGAGAGAGAGAGAAAGAGAGAGAGAGAGAGAGATGTGCAGTAGCAGGTTGGGCTAAATGTTTGATCCTGATTGTTGTCAAAGGAACAGTTAGATCGATGGAAGAAGAAGAAATACCTGGCAAAAAGTAAAAGAAACTATTGTTGAAAAGAAAACTAAAATACCAAAAATGAGACAAAACAATGGTAAGGTGATAAGAAGACAGATGAGACAGATGAGGAAATTGTCCTTGGAAGGTGGTAAAGGCAGCAGCTGTGACTGCATGCATCCTGGGATTCCCCGTGATTATATTGTTTTGTAATATTTTTAACTGCTGCACCCACACACAGGCAATAGAACATAATGAACTTGGTGTATTTAGAATTCAGCTAATGCAGAACAGACACACACACACTACACACTACTCTCTCTGTCAGTGTTTTTAAATGCACTATATCAAATAGCCTGTGTCTCACTCAACAAAGGAAAGTGACAAAGGCTCCAAACCCAAGTGCACCTGCTGAGTTTGTCCACACCTTTATTACATAGTTTGCTAAAAATGTACTTAGTGTCACACAAGACAAAAAGCTAAAGACTATCACAAAACTTAGTCTAAAGGTTGGGATTTGTTATGTCTTAGCTCTTCGGACCCCAAAGCAGAGACAGAGGCAGTTGGCAAGTTCAGGGAGTTTAATAAACAAACTGAGTCCTTAAACCAAAGCAGACAGAGTCCTTTAACCAAAGCAGGTTGTGTTTAGTCTTCAAATCAAAGCAAGCCAAGGAGGCAGGTCGTGCTCTCCAGAGGTGTTCCTGAATGGAAGGCACAGCTACGGCCCTCTCATGAGTGGGGAAAAGAGGAGGCTGATAGCCATAAGCAGCCTCGAATAGAGAGACGCCAGTGGCGGAGGAAACAAGGGTGTTGTGTGAATACTCTATCCAGGGAAGATGAGTGGACCAGGAAGCAGGGTGGTTAGCAGCAACACACGGATCGCGGTCTCCAGATCCTGGTTGACCCGTTCAGACTGACCATTGGTCTGAGGGTGAAAGCCGGAAGACACGCTCACAGAAGCTCCAATGTAATGGCAAATGGCCTTCCACACTCTGGATGGAAATTGGGGCCCTCGGTCTGAAACGATGTCTTGAGGAAGTCCATGTATCCTGAAAAATGTGCTGTACCAGAAGATTAGCAGTGTCGAAGGCCGTAGGGAGTTTTGGAAGAGGAACAAAATGGACCAACTTAGAAAAACCTTCGAATGGAGGGAAGCCAGTGACAAAGTCCAGAGCTATGTGGGACCAAGGACGGTGTGGTATTGGTAGAGGTCGCAGCAGGCTCAGCAGGGGGACGATGAGATGCCTTGTTGCGGGCACAAATTGTGCAGGCCAGAACAAACTCCCGTGCATCAGCGGACATAGAGGGCCACCAGAACCGTTGTTGGAGAAGGCAGAGTGTGCGATGAACACCAGGGTGACATGCGACCCTTGAGTTGTGGGCCCACTGGAGCACTGTAGAGGAGGCAGGAAGAGGAATAAACAGGCGCCCTTGTGGACACTCAGCAGGAATGGGGACTTTCTCCTGAACCTCTTGGACCATATGTTCTATGTTCCAGACAGCAGCCCCCACTACACACAAAGGAGGAAGAATGGTATGCTCCTCAGGTTCTTCTGATGTAGGTGGAGTAAACTGGCGAGACAGGGCATCAGGCTTCACGTTTCTGGACCCTGGGCGGTATGTGAGGGAGAAGCTGAATCTCCCCAGGAAGAGGGCCCACTGGGCCTGTCGAGAGTTGAGTCTGCTGGGGAGCGTTGCCGTGAGAAGAAGGCACAGGGATGCAGCTTCTGATCCGCGGAGCGTTGGGAGAGTACCGCACCAACCCCAGAGTCAGATGCGTCCACCTCCACCACAAACTGTGCTGTGGGATCTGGGTGGCGAAACACAGGGGCTGAACAAAACAGCTTCTTCAACTTGACAAAAGCTGCGTTAGCTTCAGGGGTCCAGGAGAATGGAGTCTTGACTGTCATGAGTCTAGTCTGTCAAGTTAGTGTTACGTATTTCCTGTTGTCTTATTGTAGTGAACGTTCTGAGTCTGTGTTCTTTCCTAGTGTGTCTCCAGTTTTACCTTGATGTCTCCACACACCTTTCGCCCATATGTAATCATCCCAATCTTTGTCACCTGTTGTCTGTGCTACTGTGGGTGTTGCTTAAACCATGTGTTTAATATGACTAGTTGTTTTTCTTCATACCACTCAGCCCATCTTTCTCCCCTTTCATTGCACTCTCCCAATCCAAAAGGTCCTACTGCTGTCCCTATTCTTTCACTTCCAACCTTCGCATTTAGATCTCCCATGACTATCTTGATCTCTTGTGCTTTACATTGTGTTGCAGTTTCATTTAGTTGATGGTAGAATTTGTTTATTTCTTCCTCTGTTGAGTCGGCTGTGGGTGCATATGTTTGGATAATATTTATGTTGAATGGGGTTGCTTTGATTTTGATCATCATGATTCTTTCGTTTATTGGCCAAAATCCCAAAACCGATTTGTTAATTTCTTTACTTAAGAATAGTCCAACTCCTCTGTGATGTTGATCTCCACCTGAGTAGTAAAAAGTTCCCTCTTCCATGTTAATCTGTCCATTACTTGTCCATCTTACTTCACTGATACCCAAAATGTCTATTTTCAATCTTTTTCTTTCTTGTTCTATGTTCTCTAATTTTCTTGGTCTATACATAGTATTAACATTCCATGTTCCACTTTTGAAACATTTCCCCCTGGTGCTCACAGTTGCAGGATGATGGTCGACGTTCACCTGTGGCACATGACCATTTCGACCGAGCGTGGAGACTGTACTTAAGTTTAAGTCCCCATTTACGCTGTTGTTGACTGATTCTCTTTGGTGTACTTTCATGATTGGACTTAGAGATAATTTCCCAGTGGGTCCTCCACTACCCTTCCTCGGTGGTGGCCAAGCATTTCTTTGTGCCTGTGCTTGCCCCATGTTCACCACGTCACTTTGCGGTCGTGCCTTTGGAGCCATTTCTTCCCACTTGGGGATTTATGACTCTTCTGCCACTTCCGGCTTTGCATACTGGGGTAGGTGTGCCCCTTTGGTTGAAGTCCCTGCATCTATGCAAAGGGACCCCCCCACTTAGTTTCGCCCATCAGCCGAGATGGTTGTCTGGGGTGTGGCCGTTGCCGTATGCTAGCATCTTCTAGGAGCCATAAGTGGGATTTGGGGTTTCTTTGGTGACCAAGATGAGGATACCTCCCGAGGGAGCGGCTGTGAACTGCATGCATGGTACTACACCTTAGAATACCCCCTATACCACAAATACACAACACTTGGGGGTGACAGAATCATCCACAGGTGCCTCCGCCAACAGTGTGGGACCGGAGTCGCCTACAATTTCATAGACAGTTCATCACTTCACATCCATTTTGACGTCATCTGACCAGGAGTATTCCAACTAGAGACCCCCTTTATGCTCATTTTCATATTCAAATAGGGGCGAGGAAAGGGTATTCCAACATATGTTGCCAATTCCACGCTGATTTGGATGTACAGAAGAGATGTGCTTGGATTTAGGTGTACGAACAGTTTTGTACATCAGGATTTTTTTGTGCATATAGAGTTTTCTGGATTTAAGCGTATGCCAGGATTCACTATGAAATCTACACAAGTCTTTGCTCTTCTGTCCTCCAGCAGAGCACTGGCTATGCTGTGGATAGTCATATTACCACACTGTGGGACATATGATTGTAGGACATCCTGATGACATGCCCCAGCCAGTGTAGTAGACGGCAGATGTGGAACTGCTCGAGGGAGTTGACATGATGGTTTGAGGTTACCCAGGCATCACAGCTGTAGAGCAAGGTAGTGATCCAGACAGTCTTTGTGTAAAGATGAAGGTTTTTGTGAAAGTTACTATGACCTCACTGCTGGATCTAGGACAGACTGGAGGTCTGCTAGACAGTGAGAAAGAGAGGATATGACATATACTCCAGTATTCTCCATTTGTGTAATTTGGTGGTTGTCTGCAGCCTCCTGATATTAATGGGGTTTCCATCCAGTCTGTTTATTACTGCCATGTCTTCAACCTCCTGGTGGAGAAGCTGGATGACACATAGGAGGAAGCTGTTCCAGTACACACCCTTACTTACCCCTGTGCACATCCCGTCATGAAACTGATGGAGGATTTCGACAAACTTAACGGGGCAAGTAATCCAGAGGAGGATGTTCCAAATGTCTCTGCTGAAGTTGCCCGGATGTAAAGACCACATGGACAGTACTCTTGCTTTTTCTAAACTCACACTGTGACTCAGGTAGCGTTGTCTCCATGATGTTACTGATCAGCCTCTGGAGCATCATCAGAAGTTGGCTAACGTTGTCACTGAGGGGAAATTCAGGCAGTTCATACATGATGGTGTCAGAGTCCTTTGGGGGAAAATGATCCGCCCACCTCTCTATGACAATAGTTTGTTCTGTTAGGACTTTGAGCCCGTCTGTTTATTTCAGGGCAGTGATGCTGTGACTTGTTAGACTGTTGAGAGATTTAAGTTTAGCATAAAAATGTGCATGTCATTTACATACACACGCACACACACACATGCACCCTCACACACACAGAGACAGTGCTGTTTTATTGCTTTTGAGAGTGTGACAGGGCTTTGGATTCTGCAGGAGTCACATAAACACCTTGTGCCTGTATATTATGATTGGAACATTTTTCAGTTATGACATGTGGAATAAGATTGATATTTTGAGGATTCTTCAGAGATGCCTACGTCGCAACAGAATTGACATTTTTCACACATTGATGACTCCCTTGGGACTCCGCCTCTCCAAGATATACTTTATATTTACAAACATGTGACTTGATCTTCATCAACAACCTGTGTAAACTGGTGTCAGCAAAATGAGGAACAGTTTCAGAATAACGTTCCGTAATGTAAACTGGCAAAGACTGGATATCCCTTCTTCTCAAAACACTCTCGGAACCAAAAACATCCCTTTGGTTTTTTCATAATCAGGTATGAGATACTGGGTGAGAAAATAGATAGATGAATGAATAGATTTTTATTTTGCTATATATTTCCATCATCTGGTATTTTCTCAGGTTTAGCTAATTTTTCTAAATAGTTTTGATTAACAGTGCATTTCTCCCTGGGGTAGATTTGTTGTGTTTTTACATCACTGTTGCATGTTCGCAAACCAAAGCTTTCAGATTTTCAGTGTTCTCTTCTGATCTGTGTAGCGCATTAAGCCCCCTGCTCCACTGACAAGACAATACAAGATGATGGACAGCCTGCAAGTGTCTCCTCCACTGCCAAATTTGTCATAATCCATCACCTTCTACTTTTAAGACACTGAGGGATTGGGGCTACAGACAACTTCCAGTTGCTTAAGATTTATCATTGATCAAATCTGGCAGGAGCTGTTTTTCATTCCTCAGTGATACTGACAGACGTGCTGTGTGTGCGTGTCGGTGTGATTGAATGTTTTTTTAATTGACAGGAGGAGAGTTAGATAGGCGTGTTTTTATTTGAAGTATGTATGAGAAATTTCCCAGTGGTTTTATTGTCCATATACAACACAGCTCTATGTGTCAGTCACTAAACTTAATTTTAAATTGAGCTTCATTAAATCTAGACAGTCTGCACTCCCGACTCCCGAGCATAGAAAGACAGATTGTTAAGTCATGTTTCTGAATCAGCAGACATTGGAGTTCTATAAACAGCTACATGATAAATACATGCAGTATGACATGCAGGACCACGACACCTGTTAAGATGTTCTACACTGTTGTACAGTCAAACAGACAAATGTGTTTATAGTGTGTTTTTCCATTTTTACAAGTTACAAGAGACTCATTTTACTCAAATGCAGAACATTTGTCAGTGTTTTATTAAAATTTTGTCCCTAAAATCCTTAAAGATCTGAAAATATTTTTGTGGTGACTTTATGTTTTATTTTCTTCTGCACATGTAGAATCCAAAGTGATTAGTATAACACATTCTCCAGCAGAAATAATGTATTTTCCTGTTGTTTAATTTTCTGGTGATCTAAATGTTCACAGAAGTTAATTCCAAAGGTTTTTATATTAAAAATGAGAAAACTGAGTTTCTTCTCAACAAAGCATAAATACCACTATTATGAACAATATGGGTTTCCACATTCAATATGGAGCTTCTGAGCCTCCAAATTGTCTGATGTTATAAAAAAGCTGAGGAATTGCATCTCAACCAAATTATTCCAATGTGTTGATAGGATCATTGGTTTAAAGGTTTTTTTTTTTTACATTTCAGACTAGCAGATGTTTTACATCTTTGAGGTAAAACCTGTCTGTATCAACACACATACAGATCTGCACAACTCATGAAGGTGCTTGGGTTTAAAATAGAAGCAGCATCTCTATCAAGGGTTCATCTCTGAGCAGTTGAAGCTCAGGAAGTGAGGAGGTTTAACTTCAGTGGGAGAAAGGAAATCAGGTCCAAAACTCACTCAGACAGTCATTTTCATTATTATTTGACAAAATAACCTCTCGCTTTGAGAGAGGAAGGTATTTTGTTTGGTTGTGTCAGTCGCCATATGATAGTCTGCACATACTGTACACACAAATAGTATAAGGAAACATGTCACATGTAAACCACAGTTAAATTATCACAATGATCACATCACTACTGTTCATGCCCATATTAAGGCAAAAGGAAAGGATCCTTGGCATCAGCTCTCTTTGTGCCTGTGAGAAAGGGTGTAAACAATACAATGAGACTAATAATATCAAATCACAGATCGGTCTCATCTTTGTATGAGGACATGTCATTTTATAATGATGCACAACTAAACTACTGGATATTTATGTCCTAGAAATCCAGATTTGCTTCATGAAGGGTCTACAGGACCACCAGGGCTGTGCATTAATGCTGTCTGTGGATCAGTACTAAAGCTGCATTCACACCAGGCTTTCATTTTGATGTTGTTGGGTTTTTTTTTCCTCAAAGTACAATACCATTAAACCTGTGTAGTCTGGTTATTATTTTGCACTTTTCCAAGACTTAATGTGACTTGTGTTCACAGACATGTTCAAAACATAGCTGATCTTTGACTTTGTTGTGACGACTCAATGATAATAATAGCAGCTATATTTGAACTTGGACTATAATTAGGTGAAGGCCTCATTTTAATATAGCCGAGTAAATGACATAATTACAGCAGAATAAACAGTAGTGATAAGAATGATAAAAGGCTGTTCACTACAACTATAAAACCATAAGAATAACAGCAGCAATTCAAATATAAAGCAAACAAATCAACTAAAACAAGAATAGAAGACTACGATGACCAGTAATCAAAAATAAACATGTAACGGCACATTGAGCTGATGTGGATTTCACTGCATGTGCGATTAAACGTGCCCTTTGTTGACTGTGTGTGTTTGTGTGTGTGAACAGGGCTGACGTTTTTATTAAGTCATGTGACTGATTATAGTGCACTGTCTATTAAATGCAGCTGTTTTGTCGTCCCTCGTGAAATCGCAACACGTGATACTTTATCCTGCGCTCGTCTGCACTTTGAAGTGCTTGGAGGTTTTGAAGTTAACATACCCACCATATATCCCACAAGAACCTCTGTCTTTTCTCCTTGTTTCTGAAATAACATTCACTTGCATGACAACAGTGGATACGTTATCAGAAAGTATATTCGTGGTGGAGTGAGGACTAGACTATACATTTCTTGGGCTCTATACGTTTGTCATTCATGAATAAATCAGCTGAGGGGCCTGTTTGACTGTAGCTGTACACAGATACCTGGTAAAGCTACATGTGTTTACAATACAAGCATACAAGCCATTCATCATCGCATCCAGATTTGACCTCACCTTTCACCTTTCATGCATATTTTCTTGGCCTTTTTAACCACACATCTATGGTCAAGTTTTTACTTCAATGTGTGGGAATTTTATTGAATTTTGTTAAGTAACAAATATACTGCCGGAACTAATGGTGCTGTTGTGTTTCTTCTAAAAAAAGATATATTGTGCCTTGGATTTACATGTATGTAAATCCAAGGCACAAAGCCACAGTTATGAATAGACAGCCATCTACAAATAAATGGTCTCACCTAGGAAAAACTAGATAGTAAATATTTAATGTAGTTATTAAAATCTAACAGCTGAAACAACTTCTTTAACACTGATGCAGTGAGTAACTTCTCATTTCTTCTACAGCCATTTTCAGGAGGATGAGACATCATTTTCACACATGGTTCTGTCTTCACAGTCCAGACCTGAACCCCATTGAGAAGACTTTACACAGTGATCCAACTCTCCCATCATCAATATAACATCTCGGCTGAAGAAAAAGAGTTTATTATGACATTGCTAGCATTAGGGATTCCACACTGAATGAGTTCCAATATTATCAATATCAAACTTCCATGATATACACTCAGCATACTGGGGCATGAATGACCATTATCCAAATATCAGAAGCACATCATATTCAATAACATACGCATATTAAAGACACAAAACACATAGAAATGCAGACACAGTAGGCATTTTTAAGAAGATAGAAAAACTAAGGGGAAACAAAAAGAGCAGCTTCAGATCAGAGTTGTGATGCACTTGCATGTGCAGCACACATATTTTCTACATATGCAAGTCTTAATTTGCCACGAATGGCGGTGTGGGAGGCAGCATTTAGAAGGAGTTCAGAGTTCTACTGGCTTAAGAGAAAACCATCTCCTTTTACATTTTGCTCTTTTATTTTCCAGACCTAAAAACATTCAGGGGCCAGGAAGACTTTGTCAAAACGCAGTGGATTCTTCAAAGACAAATTATGTTATGATTATATACATTTGCAGAAACATATGGAAGCAATTTATTTCAGAGACCAGATGGCATAAAATGGATGGGTGTAATAATTCATCTTAAGTCTGGAAAAAACAAGCGACCAAATGTCAAATGTGTCATTGTTTTATAGATTTTATATATTACTTTTAGCAACTGACTATCAGAAAATGACACCTTGAATCAGTCAACAACATGTAGAAAGCTTAACCACCATCCGCATACAGTGTTTACTTCTAAGAAGGTGAAAAGCATGCGTTGGATGTGACGGACGGGCAGATGGATAACAGAAGAAGGAACAGGAGTAACTGCAACAACACATCAGAGATTAATCGTAGTAAGTTGGTGGGAAAATATGAAATAGTTTTCATGTTATGCTCCAGAAACAGGATGATGACAGCCTTAGATACGGACAGACACGCTGATCCCCCTGTGATACGCAATGGAGATTAAAAACACTCATCTTATCTTTCCATGTGGATTAAATCATCAGACTGAACCAAACTACACCTAAGGGTTCCCTCACAAGAACCTCACTTGGTTCCGTTTGTCCACTTGTGCACCTCCTCTGGACCACAATACAGTCAAACATGAAGTGTTCTGGACCCCGATCAAACCAGCACCAAGCTCAATTTGGGCCATCAACACCACGTATCAGATAAAGTTTCGAAAAACTAGAGACTGACCAAGACCAGTTGTGTTAAAAGTTATCTGTTAAAGAGGCCATATTTAGGTCCCAGTCGAGGTGTCCAATATATTAGTTGTACTGGAAATACCATGGCTTTACTGGCCCAGATTCCAACATATCAGACTGAATCCACATTGCCAATTAGCCTCTGAAATTCTCCATGGGATTGGAGCTGTCCAAGCAAAGCCTCAGTCTGTATGTGTCGTTCCCTTTCTGTATGGAGGAAACAAGGACAGAGAACAAAAATATCTGTCTATTTTATTTTATTTATTAAAAAATATTTTGACATATAAATTAGAAGCAAAGTGGATATTTACTTTTCCTATTTTGTAGTGTGTTTCTCATTGGTCTTAAATATTCATAGACATCTACATTTAGGAAAAAGGCCAAACCAGTTAGTTTCCACTGATCAGAGGTCATCTAGTCGGGGGATTTGAACCTACAACCTGCCACAAGCTCAACTGTAAAACAAACATCACTGTCTCATCTCATGCTCTCCTAAGTTCCTGTGGGAAAACTTTTTATCTCCATTGCTCATCTGTGCTCCCTTCCTCACAACTCTAGGACAAGGAGACAAGTGTGAAATTTGATTATTTAATGTCCCAGAAAGATATTAGCTCAAAATTGAAGGAACACAGACCTCTTCTTTATCTCAGGACAGTTCATGTTGAAAAATCTGATTATGTTTTTACACCCATGACTTTTGAGAGGCTCGTTTGTAATTTTAATTTTGCAAAAGGAAGCATATGCTCTATTTTTAATAACATTAGTAATAATAGAACTCTTGTCGGATGCTAGTGTAAACAATGATGCATCTGTAGAGTGCAAGTGCTTATCAGGTATGACTGTATATGGGGCTGAAACATGCCAAACTATGACATATTTTAGTGAAAAAGAAAACAATCTAATATTCAGTGAAAGTGCAGGATGAGGATTGCAGCAGTTGTTGGTGAAAAGGTTTGTAAGTGCTGTTGAGTATTTGCTTCTGCCAGGTTGTTCAGAAGGCAGTGGTATTGAACAGAAGCGCAGGGGATAGCGAACATAAGTGAATGTAAAATGATTAAATATAGTCGTACCTGCAGTCATAAAACCCATCAGGAGCCAATGCTGCCAGTAACAATCTTGATTTTCTGATGCAAACCATAATAGATATAGAACTATGAACATAGTATGAAGTATGTATTGATTTCCACTTGCAATCTGTCAGACTGTAATTCAGCCACAGGTCAAACTCACTGACAGATGAAAGCTGGCGGCCTATAGAGCTCAGTTGTCAGATGCAGTTATGAACTATAAGCTGAATGAATACGTGACCTTTACCGCACTATTTTTGATTGGCTTTCTGTCTGCAAACTGCTGCTCACCATTCCGTTCCCACTGGCTGAAATTGCACTGTGTCCCAGATAAACCAACAGAACATCAACGCCGGTGTGTAAAATCCACTTAGTCAACAGACAGAACTGGTGAACTGCCATCCTGTTTCAATCAATACCATTTAACAAAGCCAAATGATTGTACATGTGCTTGACTTCAAGAACAACACTGTTTGTAGCTTATGCTCGATGTCACGTGTCCTCAAACTTTTAAGCTTCGGACCCCCCAAATAATGGTTCCACAAACTGGTGACCAACCATTCAGAAAGTGACTGAAACATTAAGACATGCAAATACGACCCAAACAATGATACTGTGGTGTATTTCCCACATTCTATTGTGGGTAATGGGCAATTTACTCATTTTGTTCTGTTTTATATGCAGAGGTTCAAAGGGGTTTTGTATTAATGTTTTATTTAAGCTGATTTGTCTGTTTTAGAACATTTATTGGCCCTTTTCACTTTTTTAAAAATGTTATTCATGGGACACTATTACAATGTATTTTCCTGTTTGTCACCAAGAATGATCTAGACAGTATTATTGTTAAATGAAAGTATTTCCTGAGAACTAAAATGAATATTCCTGTATTCAACCCACAGGAGCTACAATACTGTCCTTAAACTCTCCTGTTCACCTCAGGGGCCACTTTAGGTAATCAGTGAAAAGCGTCTTGTGACCCCAGTCAACACCCTGTGCACCCATGCACCATGTAAAAGAAAAAGACCCGCAAGAATGAAGACAGGACTTGTGAAAAGACTATAGAGAGGTTTAAAACCTTGCTTTTTATTTATTCACGATTGATATGGTATGGTATGGTATGGTATGGTATGGTATGGTTTTATTTGAGCAGGGACAATGTACATGAGAGTCTAAATGTA